>JARHVA010001993.1:2550000-2607500 GCA_037957365.1 Torreya grandis
GCATAACATGGGCATGAGTTGATTAATGTTTAAATGAATATAAAATGGCATTGAATACTTCAAAAAGATATTGGAGTGTGAGATATAAGTTTGAATGTAGAATATACCTATAGGAAATATCTAAGACGTGCATTCACAATCACTATACATACACTATTTGTAGATTAAACATAAGTTTAGAGATATATGAGTAACTAGGAAATAAGGTTGAGTGTTGACATGAATGAGAATACCCCATAGTATTAATAACCATCTCATGAGATTACCATGGAAAATAAATAGATCATAGAGGGGTTACACATAATAACTTATAATCCACACACACAATCTTGCATAGTCATCATTCTAAAAGTCTCTCTTGGGTAGTTGGGGTGTAAGAGGCATTTTGCAAATAGTTAAATAGTGGAAATTTTTACATAGGATATTTATCACCTACTCAAGCCTCTCATATAATTTTTTTTCTTGAGGCAATAGGGGAAGTGCCCTCTGTTCTATGTCAAATAAAGGTCACTCCCAGAGAGGTATACCCTATAGGCTTGGTGGGAGAAAGGTTAGGACATGAGTTCAGGACTATGTAAACCTTGCATAAAGGTGTAGGTATATGATTTAAACATATACAAACATGTAAAATACCTTATAGTCATGACTAACCACTCAGAGGTAGTTGTGGGTAACAAAGCACAGACTAAGCCTATTAGGCTTAGACTAGACCTAATGCTAAAAAGGGGTGAAGCCTCACTTTTAAAACCAAGTTAACATTTAAAATATTTGGATCACATTTATTTGGATTAATATGGTGATTCAAATATTTTTATTTGAAGATAAAGTCATAGAGAGGTCATTTCTTGGCCTAGAAACATGACAAGGTGCAAAAAATGCAAAGAAGGGCTCAAAAAGCTAAGTTTGAAATCTCACAACACTAAATATTATTAAAAATAGATTATAATGATATATGATATGTTTTATATGGTCATAAACAAGGTTATAGTTTAATTTGTCTAAGGATTGAATGTCACAATTTTATGAATAATCTTTAAGGGGTAAAAATACTTAAAACCCTCTGAAACCCTTGTTAATGACCTAATAGGGAATAAATTGATATAAATTAATCCAATATGGATATTTTTTATAAGAAATTTATTTTTAATTTTATATTATTTCCATAATATCCTTCCCATAAAGTTAGATTCTACCTCATTTGTACGGATAAGGTATAAAATGGATTTTATTGACATTTTTTGATGGTTTGCAGCTTCAAGGGAGAATTAGAACATTTGAATCACTTTTGGAGGTATATTTAGACCTAATATAACTCATAATAATTATTTATTTCTTTATAAAATCACATAAGTACCTCTTATATCCCCTTCACTTTAGGCAGTCTAAATTGGCATAGTGAATTAAGAGTGATTACCAAGTGAGAAGGTGATAACTCTAATTGGGAGGAATTTTAAGGTTTTAATGATTAATATAAGGATATTATAAGTGTCAAATCACCCCATTTATTTATTTTTTTAGAAACTTAAGACCACCTTGGTACCAAGTGTGAAAGACGAGTGAAAAAGGGTGATTATGACTACATATAGTAATAACACTTGTCTAGAAGAAGATTGATTATTAGGGACATATCCAATACATTTTGGATCCTATTTATAACCCCAAATTAATATTTAAATGATGTAATTTATTCCTATTATACCTTGGAGTGCTCAATAAGGACCAAATGATGAAGGTAGTTTCTAAGAAGGTTGCTGAGAGACCACTACACCACATTTAGAAAGTTTCATGCCTTGGAGGGACATATGTACAAAGATACCTTGCATGGTATTTTAAATAATACATTATCATAAAATAATAAATCTCTATCTCATCTTGATTCTTATTTTTAGTGACTCTTGAGCTTCATTCTTCTCTCTCCTCTCTCACATTCTATAAGTATTAGCCATTTTGGATCTTATTTTCTAATTCCACACCATGTACGGTGAAGCCTTACTAGTTTTATGTTTTAATTTTCCTTATAATAAATATTAAATATTATTTTTATTTCATAAAAATCTTGTTTAAGTATGTAAATTTATGGATGGTGAGGTCTAAGGATAAGCTTTTATCCTTACTCATCCTTATCCTTTCATGTCTAGGGTAAGAAGTTCCCATTCTAACAGGTCATATGGAGTGTATCTAGTGTGTTTGGATCTATTAAAGTTTGGAAGTTTCATTATAGTATAAAATATTTCTTTGAGTCCACTTACCTTGACTTGTCTCATGCATATCACCTCTATATTGAAAGATTAATGTTAGAACATCTTAGGACATTGAAGTTAGTGTTGTAGGTCTTGTTTCTTAGTGCAAGAAGTATGATGGTCTTGTGAAAATATTAATGGTGTATTACCTACTTATAATACCTTTATTTTAGGAATTATTTTTCCACTTTTCACACAAGTAATTAGTTAGAATATGTGATAAGCACTTCAAGATCAATTCAGGGAGCTAGCCCTTAAACTTAGAGGTCTACCTCTACTATGGCAACCCATAGGCCTATAAGTATTCCAATATTTCCCAAATATTATATTAGTATTCCAATATTTCCCAAATATTATATTAGGCTTGAAAAACCTCATCTAGGGTGAAATATTTGGTGATAATATTTACCTTCAATGTAGGGAAATATATCCTCCATTAATGAGTATTGTTGGACATTTTTTAGAGATATTGTATATATATATATTTTTATATATTAATCCTTGGTTTATTTTAGAGTTGAGCATCCCTTCTTGGTTGTGGAGGCTTGTTTAAGGAAGGAGTTTTGGAAAGGGTTTTTTATATGATTTTCAAAAAGTATTAAAATAAAACAAAGACTCTTGGTTTCATAATTAATTGGTTACCTTCCTTGTTCTCTAAAAATTAGAAGAATTTTAGGAATGGAATGTTTGCTTAATTTAAATCTAGTTGATTAGGACTTCTATATTAAGAAATATTTTTATTAATAATTTTATTATGTAACAATAATGATGTACCATGAATATTTATTGGGTGTAGGATATGAAATGCATGTTTAAAAATGCCTTAATTATTGAGAATAATTAATAGTTTTTTCTTAAATATAATACTAGTTTTCCCTTAAAATGCAGATTACTCCTTATTTTAGAAATGTGTTTTAGCACTATACCTCTCCCTACCTATTAATTATAGTAATAAATATTACCTTGATACTTTTGTTAATAAAATATATCATTTTACTTCTTTTGTATGAAAATACATTAAAAATAAATGAAGGAAAGTACTTATTATCATAATTATATAAATGATGTGTGAATGAGAAGTAATGTTGTCTTTTTGGTAGTATGTGAATTATTATTTTGATTATATATTTAGTAATAATACTTATTAATTTCAAGTGTAATTTTGTGTGTTAAAAATGCACCAATAATAAATTAATAGTAATATTCCATTCCAATATAAGTTCAACAATGTTTATGGAAAGAAAAACTTTAAATTTAATATTAATAACTAGATCCATGTGTTATACTATCAAATTATATCACTTTGTATATGATATATTTGTTATTAAATTAGGATGTCAAAAACATAGGGGTTTATATTTATGTATAAATAAATATGTAAACAAATGATAAATTGATGCACTTATAAGTTAATAATCTATGTTAAATATCAAAAAAAAAAAAAGTGGTATGATACATACCTTCAATATTAACAACAATAACAACAATAATAATAACAATATTAAAAAAAATAACAACAACAATATTAACAACAACAACAACAACACAATATTAACAACAACAACAACAACACAATATTAACAACAACAACAACAACAACAACAACAACAACAACAACAATAACAATAACAATAATAATAATAATAATAATAATAATAATAATAATAATAATAATAATAATAATAATAATAATAATAATAATAATAAATGTCACGTTAGCTTTCATTGGGGTCAAACAATACACCTTGATTATGCTTAGTAGAGGGTAGGACACTATCACTATCCACCATGGGAATAATAAAGGGAGGTTGGGACTCAAAATGGATATGGATTTGTAGCCTTAGATACATGATTAACTAAGTACATAATAGATCTATAATAGGGGTGGGACATGACTCCCATACGCTTTTGATTATATATTTAGTATAAGAATAAGTATTAATTTCAAGTGCAATTTTGTGTATGAAAAATGCAACAATAATAAATTAATAATAATATTCCATTAAAATATAAGTTCAATAATGTTTGATAAAATAAAATATTTAAATTTAATATTAATACCTAGATCCATGTGTTATACTATCAAATTATATCATTTTATATATGATATACTTGTTATTAAATTAGGATGTCAACAACATAGGGGTTTATATTTATGTATAAATAAATATGTTAAAATTTGATAAATTGATGCACTTATAAGTTAATAATCTTTGTTAAATATCAAAAATTAAAAAAATTGGTATGATACATACCTTCAATATCAACAACAACAACAACAACTAACACTACTACTACTACTACTACTACTACTACTACTACTACTACTACTACTACTACTACTACTACAACAACAACAACAACAACAACAAAAACAACAACAACAACAACAATAACAACAACAACAACAATAATAATAATAATAATAATAAATGTCACACTAGGTTTCATTGGGGTCAAACATTCCATCCTGATTATGCTTAATAGTGGGTAAGACACTATCACTATCCACCATTGGAATATTAAATGGAGGTTGGGACACAAAATGTATATGGATTTGTAGCCTTGGATGCATGCTTAACTAAGCACATAATATATCTATAATAGGGTTGGGACATGACTCCCTTCCCCCTCTACTTCTATTTGTGGCACAACCCCGCCTCATGCCATTAACCATGTTATCTACCCTTGAAAAATATATAATAAAATACAAATGAATGAATTAATATAAATACATAAATACATACATAGATGTATTTTTACAGTACTTATATAAATTAGGGCATATACCATTTTTTGATACTTATGAGTAAAGAATAAATAATGGCTAAACAAAATTAGAACTAAAATAAATAAGAAAAAATGAGAAGATGATGTAAGAGTTTAATTGTTTTTAGGGTTTTTCTTCCAAAGGTGGACGACTGATTCATCCAATGGACAAGATGCCCTTCCATACTTTTTGGATATATTCACATTTTAATTTAAAATTTATAACATAACTAAAATAACCATGATTTAATAGGTACTTTAGACTATAATAATTTATTATATCTTTTTGTTTTTATAGTTCCCTACTATTTTATGTTAATTCAACATTTAAGATTTCAGAGAAAATAAAAATTTAGTTACACATTTTAATATATGTATAAACTATGATAATTTAATTATTTTGTGCACTTGATAAGGGTTATTTATCCTTAAGAATATTATCAAATAAAATGAGTATAATATCATAATATCAATAATTATTCTTAGAATTGAACTTTTGATAGATTTATTACACTCAAATTAAAAACTAAATTGGACACAATTTATAATTACTCCATGTATAATTTAATAATTAAGGAAAAGACTAGAATACAATTATTATACTAAATGACACCTATGTGATATTTTGAATGATTTTGAAATACTTTCCATAAATCTAAGGTTTTAAATTTACAATAATAGATTATAATTTAAACCTTTGTAATTATGAAAATTGATTTCACATCAATCTAAATGAAATGTGAGAGATTTAATCTTAGCCAAAAAAAAAAAGTTTTAGTACCATTTATTCCTTAGCCTAAAAAAAATTGGATAAATATTCAAATAAGCTTTATAATCTTAATGAAATAAATAAGTGTTTTTTAATCTTAATAAGGGAAAGAAAAACATTTCATAAGTTGAATAAAATAAATATCCATTATCAAAATTTACTAAATATTTATTTGAGCTAATTTTTTAATAGATTAGAATTAGTATATTAATGGTTAAATAGTTTTGTTATCAACAACTACAAATAAAATAGTTCATATTTAAAATAATATTCATACATAGTTTATTAGTACTTTTATAGCTCATAAAAGTTAGTTTAAAACTGATGTAAAAATAAATATCCAAAAATAAAACTTATAAAATTTAAAAATTGAAACACTTTTTAAATTTCTTAAATTTACCAATTAATATTAAAAAAATTGTTATTAGTTTTTACTATTTAAATTGGTCGGATTATAAAACCAATTTCAAATGAATTTTTTTAATATAGTTTCTACTTGTATAATTCATCCATTAATGCTATGTGTTTTTATAGAATATTTCTGAAACACATTAATTGATGATACATTTGTAATTTACATAACTTGGAAACTGTGATCATACTTTTATAGTAATTTATTTTTTTCTTGGAAATTTATTCAATGGTGTTCTTGTATGCACTTTATTAACTTAGAATTTGTGTGAAATGTGGTTATTACGAAATTATTTCTTACCTCCACAACTATATATTGTTTCCTTCATATATGAAATTTGCATGTGATTTGTTTATGTTTTTTATAATTAAAATAAAACATTGAAGTGGAATCATAAAGTAAGTTTACTAATCATTTCTACTAAATAATTATATGTCATCATCTAAATTTTACTAACCTAGAATTGATGTGAGAAATATTATTTTTAATTATCATTTACTTTTGAAAAATAATTAATGCATATGTCCATAAATAAAATTGGTTTATGTTTTTATACACTCTTTATAGCCTATGAAATGTATTTAAAACATGATTTTAATTTTTTTTGCTTTAAACATGATTAATTTAACTAGTGTCTTAGTAGCTCTATGTTAGGCCCAAAGATGATAGTTTCTAATAATATATTTTAGGTTGTTTTTAAATAAAACCTGTTTTATCTTGATCAAAATTATAAATTATAAATGAGGAAAATTATGTGTGTAAGGGTGTATTTTTTAGTTCATTGGTAAGGTCTAACTACACATGCACTAATTAGTGGTAGTAATGATACCCATAAGTTTAATTATGAAATTGCAATTTTTGAGGTTGAATGGTGAGGGTCAAGTTTATTTTAATTATAGAATAACACTCATATTATTAATGAGTGAACTATAGTCAACCCTAACTCCATTATGTAAGTGCATATGTAGGAAACTAGGGGAGTGAGCACATAAAATGGTGACTAACTTTTAGGGTGCTTTTTCCATGTACTAACCATACTTTCCTACCTTATTAACCTTATAATACATAGGGATAATTAGTGTGTCTATCCAATTAAAAATATAAGTATATAGTGACTTGAATTTATCATAATAATGAGAGAATCTTAGAAACTTGGTAGTTTCTAAATAATCCATTGTTGTTGAAAAAAATAGTTTTGAGAGGTAGAGTTACTCTAAGTGATGTGAGATTAATTGTTGTTTTAAATTATTAAATGAATTATGAAAAAAAAATTAATACTTATTGTTAATCCTTAAAATTCTAAATGATCCTATTGTGATATGATGTTTTTGTGAGATAAAAATGAACTTAGAATGGTGAAGTGCCTCATAACTTTCTCTTATTAACTTTAAAATATAAAAATTTATGAGCTAAGGTTTAATGAAATTAATATTTAATAGTTTATTATTAAAGATCATTTTAGTTTATATTGAAGATAATATTTAATAGTTTTGATAGTTTATATTCCTTATCTTGGCTTAGTTAGCCAAACCTTTTAATATTATGTTTCATACAGGATATGGTTCACTCCTTCAAATGGAGACTATATCTAATCTTGATTTTAAGGATCAGACATGTATGTTATTCCAATTGAGTGGGGTATTTAATCATAGTTACTAGTCTAGGTTACGGTTTTAATTTTGATAATCCTTAAATTAGGATAAGAATATTTTCAAATGATCATGAATATATGAAATAAATAAAACATATTAATTAAACTACGATCTAAGTGTTGTAAAACTAACTAATATCCATATTACATGATGGTGTTCTATATCCTATGGTGATTTTATTAGGGTAACACCTTTCATGTTGCATGTTGTCTTAAATTGATGTTTGACTAAGATTATTAACTAAGATCTCTTATAGTTACCATGGTGTGGAAACCCTATCAAATGTAACTTGTAACTTAGGTTTATTAATGTTTGACTTACATGATGAATGTAAATAATTTATTATTGACCCTAGGATAATATTATATTATTTATAAATATTTGAAATAATGAAAAAAATATATAATTAAAAGATAATTTTTATGATATCTTATTTATATATAATATTGCTTGTATGTTTAACCTACATGAAAATAATGATTAGTGTTTTATATAATATATCCTTATGTTGTGTAATGAATTTTGAGAATATGCTATAGGAATATTGTCTCCTAGATATTTTTATTTTTATATAATGAAAATAATTGGTGTTGATTTATTTAGTTATAATAAATAAATGCCACATTCTAGTTTAAATTGATAATGAAATTAAATTGAACCAAACTTTAAATGAACCATGAATGAGATAATGTTTACTACTTATAAAGGTGATTAACTACCTTATGTGCTTAGTTAAATAACATACATCTTTATAATTTTACTATCTAAGTTATTACTTTAATTTAAAATCACACTTTCTTCGTGACATATGTTGAGGAATAATAATTAAAAAAAAAAACATTGTATTTTGTTTTGGGCATGTCACATCATCTTTAAAAAAGATTTTTAATAATAAATTTTTAAACCCCTAAGCATGTTATATCATTTTATTCTTTATGAATTTTACATTCTAACTCATTTATTTGTATGGGGTATTTTTTTTTTTTGGGTCATTTTAAGATTAGAAAATTGGTTTTCAAATACATGTCTACAAGTTTGATGATATTTTTGGTTTAAAATCATTAAGATTAAAAATTAAAGGTTATTATTCTTATGAAAATTTTGAGTATGTTAATTTATATTTAAATAAATATTTTGATTTTGTGTATATTTTGAAAATTACAATTGATAACAAGATCTCAACTATGTTTATGTTATGTATTCATAATATTTCTCTTAAAACCCCAATGCATTAATGAAATATAAATATATCAAACTTCTCAATACTATTTTTCAAAATGATTCTATTTATATATAATAAACATAAATATAAAGATTAGTTTGTGTTTCATTTTATATTTATACAAAGTTTAATCAAAAGGTTAGTCTACATATTATATTTTAAGCTAATCTTAGTGAAACCATTCTTCAAATTTGAATACACAATATTAAATTATTATTTTATACCCTCATAAAATGGATCCTCATTGGTAGATTAATTATAAATTAAGTATTTGTGTCTTATTTCTTCATTATATATATGATATTATGAGTACATTTCAAAGTATTTAGAATGGTACAATTTATTTATTTTTCTAAACTTTTTTCTTTAAATAAAATTTGTGATAGATATATTTTTTAAAATGTGTGAAAATTAAAGTTATTTTCAATTTAAATTAAATTTGAAAAATGATTTTTTAAAATTTTCAAAAACTACGTGTTTTTTTTAGCATTCACTTAAACATGTTTCAATTGATTTTTAATTAAAGTAAAGTGATATTATAAAATGAATCCATGTTGTGTATGATAAAATTATACTATTATTGATTCTTTCAATTATAATCTCAACTAATTAAGAATATTCATGATGATATGATATATATATTTTAAATTAATGAATATCTTATAAATATTTTTTTTCAATATTGAGGTAAAATATCAAGTTGAAGTAGAGGTTCACATAGTTCATGGAGAAGTAATGTAATATGTGGGAACAATTATCATGAGAAAAATTAAGTACATAAATGTGGTGTATACTGAGGTAGACTCTTTATGTCACAAAGGGTCCTTGTTACATTTATGAGAGGCTTTGACCATGGTACTAGGGTTTTCATTCACTTTAATGTGAAGGATCCATTTTTTGATACATTTTTAATGTTATACTCTATGGTTATTTCACACACAAAATTTACATCCTATGGTGCTTATAACTATAAATATTATAAAATAAATAGATCTATACATCACCATTTTATGCGTGATTCATTGATTATATATTCTTACCAAGTGCCTTCTATTTCTAATGAGATTATTGCACCTAATAATAAATTTCCCCAAACTAATATAATACCCAAGTTGGAATCCCCTATTACCATTATTGCACCTCAATCTATTTTATTTCATTAGGTAGATAATTAGGTTTTACAAGGATAATACAAACTAAATTTATACCAGTATCAAATCAAAATAGAGTAAGCCCCAAAGGCTAAGAAAAATACTACAACCAAAACAAAAAATAGCTAGTAGAAGCCTATAGTAGAAGACAAAAGTGAAATTACTCAGGTGGATTAGTGTCATTTATGATTTCCTTATTGGGGTCCTTGTCCTCCATCTTATCCTTCATCTTTCCCTTGGTAATTCTTGCTTAGGTCCTTCTACTCAGGCCTTCACAAGTGTCCTTTGGGAAGATCATCCTTAGTTTCTTTCTAGCCTCCTTTGAGTTATTACTAGGGTGTTATCCATAATTATGGGTTTGGGGGAGGGTTTTAGAGGAAAATGAATCTCTCCCTTTTCTTATTTATATTTTTAGAAATAATCCTCTACCTCACTAATCTATGTGATAGCCTATAACACTTTTTTGGATTCCCTACTAACTGAGTTTTATTCCTCGATCAGAGTGGCCAAGCCTAAACCTACTTTGTGGAGCTTATCATTAAATTTGTTGAGATATCATTTATTTTTGTAGACCAACTCAAACAAAGGTCCCCTATGAGACTTTTGGAATTAGGGTTTACAAAGGAAGGGATAGGAGGAGGTTGTGGAGAGCCTAAAGTTGGTTATTATTCATGGGATTCCTCCTCTATAGAATACCCCCAATGGAGCTTGTTTACAACTCATGGTCTCCATGTGTTTAACAAGTAGAAAGTTAAGCCCTTGATGAATGATAGCATTTATTTTTTTAATTTGGAATGCAAGGGCATTAATCTCAATGGATTTTAATAGGTAATATGGTAGGATGATTATAAATCTTTGGAAATGATTCAATAATAGGAAATGGTGAAAAAAGATAAGAGTGAATTTACATTCCAATGGTAGGTATTTCTTGATCTAAAGGTAAACCTCTAATTAGTACCTCAATAGGTCCATTCATGAAAACCCCTTTTTGTCTATTTTTAGGGCCTCATTCATCTGAAATAATAGTTGCATTAGCTCAATCTTATTATATTTTTACATGAATTCATTCTAACCCTTAAATGGCATCCCTATAACCTCCCCAATAATCTCCCTAGTGACACTGATTCTAATGCCTCTCATATCCACCATTATTTTATTATAGGTTATAATAAAATCTTTAAAAAGGTTTGAATCATGCCCTATGATGAAATGCATGTATTATGTAAGGCCCAAATTATAGAACTTCATCCAAACCTTATTATTATCATGGTCCTCTATGCATTAAAGTGGCTCCAACATGTTTCTATCACTCTTTATGTTGTACAAGCCAAAGTTTAAATTGTTTGAATGGTGAAATAGAACCTCCTTATTTTAGTTTAGATTTTTTTTAGTGGAAATATTAGAGAGAAACTAAAATTCCATTTCCCTTCTCACAACATTAATATACCATGTGTATTGATAATGGTTTGGCATTCAGGTGAAATCACAACTAATAGGATATAAATTTCATGCATGTGTCCTACTATACCATATACTAGGATATGATTATTTCATTTTGAATGGAATTATTAATGTGTGGTGGGATGTGGTTACTTTCATTATAGATAGATAAAATTCATAGACCAACTCCAACATTTACAAGTAAAGCCTCCACCTTATTTCCTTTGTGATAAGTATGAATGGTCTAAGGATTCCTTAGGTTATTGTGGATTCCTTAGATTTTATGTTGTGTAAGGGGATGGTATTTATAGATAAATAATTTAGGATGTTCAGGGAATCACCTTCTATTATTAATCTTTCCACTTTGATCTATGTAACTATATGAATTCTTTAAAGTGCCACTTTTGCTTCTACCACATGATTAGTTTGGGTCCTCATAGGGCTTGCATATGTGTAAACCATCTTCCTAGAGGATTTTATGATTACCCATACATAACTTGATGGTCCTAAATTTACTTTTGATGCTCCATCAAATTTAAACTTCATCTAGTCTCCTAGTGGGTGGTTCTACTTAACAATTTTCCTCAAAATTCCTTTATTTAGGAAAGTATTGTTTTGCTCCAAATTACATTTTCTAGAGATTTTTTGTTCATCTTCAGAGCTCATATTTTTGTCATTAGAGTGGATATTACTCCATTTATTGACTATACCTTGACATATATGGGAAAAAAATCCTTTAGTGCTATGTTTTTTTGGATAAAATTCCATCATTGCAAACTTTCCAGATAGCCTAGAAATAGTGATGGAGGGTCATATGTCAATGAAAAGATAGGGATGGTAAATTCCAAGGTGGATTTTGATAAATGGTGAGGTCCAAGACGGAATTTTGTTTGACTCATGATATATTAATTTTTTCCAAAATCTAATCCAAGATGCATGAGCTGAAAGGGTAGGTCAGGAAGAGATGATGGATTGAGTCTCTCATTATTCTATAAAGGGGACATATGTTAGGTAGGATAAGCCCTCATTTTCAAAGATTATCCACCATAAGAATTTTATCCTAGGTTGATATCCAAAAAAAGATATTTATCTTGGGGGTAAGGTGATTGATCTAAAAGATCTAATAGTGCTCTCATTCACTCTCTAAACCCATATCAGTAAGGTCTCCATAAGTTACCATATAATTAAATTTATATTTAGTTACCTAAAGGAGGTATTCATCCATAGGAAATATAGGAATATTGAATTGAATAAGCAATTTATTGAGGTCTTGGACAACTTTAATCTCTTCCACATTTTTTATTTTAATAGATAGTACTTTCCAATCTTTTGAGCCATAGATCAATTCCTAGTAGTCTTTCACCCTATTACCCCATATTTCCTTAAAGTTAAAGTAAAGGTTATCCCAATTGCCTTGAGAGATGAGGGGGGGAGTTGGATATCTAGTAGTTATCCTAGAAGTCAATTTTATCCCCATTCTTAATTTTCCATTTGATTTTTTTTTCTCAAAAGGTCCTTACAAATGGTAGTGGCCTTCTATAAGGATGATCTAGTGGTAGGGTCTTCTTGCCAAAGAAATTTATCTTCCTCATTTATTTCTATATATTTGGCTCTAACAATCCTTGTCAACTATTTCTCTTCTTTTAGAAATTTCCATCCCATTTTAGCAATGAGGGCATGGTTCATATATTTTTATCTTTTTGAGGTCGAACCCCCTATTAGCCTTGGGGAGGCATGTTTTTCCCCATGAAATAGATGAAATTTGAAATGATCCTTGGACTCTCTCCATATAAAATTTCTTTGAATTCATTCTATCTTGTCTGCCACTTTACTAGGCACATGAAAAATTGACATGAAATAAAGAGGGATACTTTGTATTGAAGTTTTGAGAAGTTGGTATTTTTTAGCCTGAATGAATAGATAGCCTTTCTAACCAACCAAACTCCTTTGTATTATCTCAATGAGTGGATTAAAAATTTTAGAAACCATTCTACCTTCAAAGAGGGGTATTCTTAGGTAGGTTGATGGAACATATCTCACCTGGAACTCTAAAATCTTTATAAGTTTTTTCTATAGTAAAACTAGGATGTTGATAAATAATATGGAGATCTTTAATAAGTTAAGGCATTTATTTGAGTCTTTATCATAGTTTCATAGAGATATCTTGAGATTTTGAGCTTATTAAATTGAGGTTTACCTAAGTAGGAATGTATCATTGGAAAATTTATCATGAGTGATTAGGCTAGTGTTGTGGGCCACCTTGATGCATTTAATAAACCTTTATACCAGAGCCTTATACAAGATCCTCCATATAATATCCACCAATATAATGAAAAGGTATGAAGATAGAGGATACCCCTATCTTAAACCTATAAAAGTAGAAAAGTATTCTTTGGGGATGCCAGTAATCAATATGGAGAATTTTGGCATTGATATGCAACTAAGTATGATTTTTTTGACATCCACATTAAAACCTAGTCTCTCAATAATGTTGATGAGGAATCTATAGGAAATTAAATCATAAACTTTATTCATGCTGAGTTTGACAAACATGCCCTGAATCAAATAATTATAAATGGAGTGGATGTATTCATGCACTATGATGATACCATTAGTAATTTGTATACCTGAGATAAAATATCACTATTGTCCCTTGATCACTTTGTCCAAAAGAGGTTGAATTATTGTTACTATTATAACCAAATAAATATTGTAAATCAAATTGTATAAGCTTATGTGTTAGAAATATTGAATATTATTTGCCCTTAGTTTATTTGGTATGAGGACCAAAAAAGTGTTTTTCATTTCTTTTATAATGGATCATATATAGAATAATTCACTCATGGTAACTTTGAATTCGAAGTGAGTGATGTCCCAAAATGTTTAGAATAAAAAAAGGGGGAATCCATTGGGATCAGGGGCCTTTAATCCTTCAATTGTAAAGAATACCCCTTTAACTTATTTAGCTAAAGGAGATTTAAGGAGAACAACATTATATAATGAATTAAAGACTTCATTAAAGTTACTCAAGATATTTTATTCAAGAATCTCATAAAAGGAGCAATATTACATCAATAAGATTTTGAAAAATCAAATTGAATGATAGTTAATCTCATCCTATTCATTATTGACTATGTCATTCTTCATTTCTAGGTGATTGATTCTATTGTCATTTCTATGTCTAGAAGTATATTGGTGAAATAACCTAGTATTTATGTCTCCTTCCTTCAATTGGATATTTTTTTCACCAATATTCCTCTTCCTTTACCTCAAGATTATGAAACTAGATTATAATTCCCTTTTCTTTGAGAATTAAAGACTCACTATTTCCCTAAGTCACCATTAATTCTTATATATTTACAAGTTCTTCCTCGATAGCCTTCTTTTGAATGAAAATATTTATGAAAACTTGTTACATTTTTTAAGCTTTTTCTTTAGGAAGTTAAGATTCTTAACTAGGATGTACATATAAGAGCCAAATAAAGGTTCTTTCCACCATTCCTTTATGGATTCATTTATGTCTAGAATATAACCACATAGTTTCAAACCTAAAAAGGATGTTCTTTGGTTTTAATAGTTTTTTACCTTCAAACATCAATGGGTTATGATTGGAAAAAATTCTAGGGAGGGATGAAAGAGAGATGGGAAAAATGAAGATCCTAATTAAGAGAGATAAGGAAATAATAAATATGAACCTAAATAAGATTACCTCGCAGCCTTTCTATTTGTCCAAGTAAAAGGGTTGTCCTTGAGCTCCACATCAACTAGATTGACAGCTAAAAGTAATTAATTAAGGTTGGACATGATCTTTATGAAGTCCAATTGACCTCCATTTTTCCACCTAGAGAGAGAAAAATGATAAAATCTCCAGCCACTATCTAGTTCTAGAGCTCACAGGTTTTCTAAAAAACTAGAAGGTCTTTCCATAATTTTCTCCTTGCATTCTTATAATTTGGAGTATATATGTTATAAAAAAATACATTATTCCTTACTATCAATATATTTTAAGAAAATGGACACATGTTCATTAGTTTTCATTAGTAGGTCACCTTCCAAAATCTCTAAATTATAGAATTCCAAAAGTCCACCTGATGCACCCTTAGAGTTAAAAGCTATAAAACTAGCGATTTTCCAAATATCATCAAAGGACATACACAAGTAATCTTCATACATTTTGGTTTATTGAATAATAATAATGATAGGATTAGATCTTTTTCTTAAATTACTAATGAACATTTTCTTTTTGTGGGTTTTTAAACCCCTAACATTCCATGAGAGGAATTTCATTTCCTAAGTCTGGTAAGGTGAATTATAAGGGTTTGTTGAGAACCCTTTTTAATTTATTTAGATTTTTTAATTTTATGAGAAATTATATTGGGAGATATACCTTTAGGTTTAGGGTTAACCCATACATATATTTTATTTCTCCCTTTGCTTATCTTAATCTGAGTAAAACATTGTCCCTAATCCTTAAATATCACCATATGAGCATTTACATAGTTTATTAATCCTTCTATTGAGTTATATTGGTCTATCTTGGCACCTATTTTTAAAAATAAAGGACTTCTATGAGTCAAAGCTAGCTTCGAGATGGTAATGTTATCCTATTTTATATTAGAACCCTTTAGAACTTATTCCTTGGGAAGTGAGACATGAATATTATCCCTCTCTTTTCTAGTTTTATCAGGAGTGGATAGTAGGGCCTCCTCTAAAGAATCATTAGAGCCTAACAAGAAACTTGATAAATGAGCAACCATATTAAGGAGAGTATACACCTTTTCAATCAATTTGGATCATTTAGGGGGAGTGATGGCCACCACATTAAGAATAGTAGGAGTAAACCACATGGAGGGTATCTCAAGATGACTTTCATTCACTTAGGAAGATCCTTTCATGATCAAGATTCTCCATTCTATGGGATAGTTGTGCTAATCTAGGGAAAGACATTATGTATTGGCTTATCATTTAGGGAAAAAACCTCCTCAATGATCATGATACCTTTCAAGGGACTCAAAGATGAATTTTCACCTCAAAATTTTACTACATAAATCTTTGAACTTTATAGAATCCCTTCAATCAATCTTATGGTAAAAAATTTGATGAACAAGATTGATTTTGAGATTGATGATGAATTAGGTGGACTAAATAGGATTGAGATGTTTATCGACCTAAATAGAGTACATTGAGTATAATATTAATAGGTTTATTGCATTGATTAATTTTATATATTCATATGATGGAGAATAAAAATATAATTATTGGTTAATTTAACTTATATTTAAAATTTGATCATGGTTTTAAAAAAAATCAATTATTTTATGACTATTGGTAATATTAGAGACTATTTTTATGATTTTTTACATTTTCTAGTATTATTTTCCAAATATTTTACTTTTGTAATTTTTTTAAATTATAAAATAATAGCTTATGCATTATGGAGGGGACATTTTGAATGAATTTATAATTTTGTGTGAGATATACTAAAAGTTGGAAAGTAGAGATAGTATTCAATGAAATTTTATTTTTTAACTAGTTTGAAAAGAATGGTTTTATAGAAATATAGATATTTATATTATATTTTATTTTAAATTTTTGTGTAAAATATTTAATTACAAGTTTATTTTAATATTGGAAGTTTATTTTTACTACATGATTAAAATAATTAAGTGAATAATTAAGATATAAGTTGTACATTTAATGATTAAAATAATTAAGTGAATATATTATGTTATTGGTCTAATTAAGAATAATTAGTACTCATGTATTTTATATATTTCAATTTTAAATTAAATAAATAATTTAAAAATATTAACAACATAATATAAATTCAAAAGTCAATTAACATTAAATAAAATTGAAACTAGTTTTATTTAAGCTAAACATTAATTTTTTTATAAATTGAGTTATGATAAAATTGTATTGGGGGATTCTTAAATACTTGAAAGAGACATTATTTATATGGGAGTCATAGGTACAAGATCTCAAAATATTTTTCATACTTCATTTCTATTATGCAAAAATTATCTAATATTAGGGTTATGATTGGAGGAACATCAAATAAAAGTCTCTTTAATTTTGAAATAATCCACTAGGTACCATTAGCTCTATCCCATTTTTAACAATTATAATAGATGATTATTTAAAATATTTTCCATTTTTTATACATTTTATGATTACAAAGATATTACATTCATATGCATATGGATTATTTCTATATGTTTCCTAAAACAAATGAACACTTCATGTATACATATTGCATGGTATATTATTTTTAAGATATTTGCATAGGCTTTCAATCTATTTAAATCTCATTACATATCTTATTTAAAGTTATCAGTACAAAAAAATTTATTCTTAATAAAATTTACTTTATTTATTTTATATTTTTATAAGTTTTTAATATTTCAGAGTTCACATTTATTTTCATATTTAATTTATATAGGTCAAAATTTTAATCTTTATTTTTGATTTATTTTTTGTTTCTTTATTTTGATTATCTATTTTGAATGCATGTTGCTTAGTTTTATTTTTTAGTACCAGTTTGTTAGTATTCCCTTCATAGAGAGAGAGAGAGAGAGAGAGAGAGAGAGAGAGAGAGAGAGAGTTTGTGTGTGTGTGTGTTTGTGTGTGTGTGTGTGTGTGTGTGTGTGTGTGTGTGTGTGTGTGTGTGTGTGTGTGTGTGTGTGTGTGTGTGTGTGTGTGTGTGTGTGTGTGTGTGTGTGTGTGTGTGTGTGTGTGTGTGTGTGTGTGTGTGTGTGTGTGAAAGTGAAATATGATATTAAAATATGAGAAATGAATTTAAAATTTATGAATATCAATGTTGAATTTTGAATTTTGTTTAATTAAATAATATTCAATATTATTGGTGATAATTCAAAATTTTATTTTGTTATCAGTGTTGAATGAATATTTTAAATGATTTAAATTTGCATGTGTTATTAATTTTCATAACTAATTCAAAAACTTTCAACACTTAACAATTAAAAATACCCTTTTGCACATCCAAGATCTAATCTTCTAGTTAATAATCCTCTATGATTAAACTAGTCTGATTCTAATTTTCATATAAAATTTTTAATAGGTGAAAGGATTGATTATTAGGTTTATAATAAAAATAATGTCAATAAATTCATTGAATTCCTTTTGGACATTCCTAAATCATTTTGTCTTACAATAAAATTCTCTCATTTAAAATATATCTCTTATATTTAAGCATCATTATGCTTCTACCTATCTTTAAACTTGGTATTGATATTAGTGATAAATAAGATAATATTGTATATAAAATGTTGATTCAAACATGCCCAATTACTCAAAATATCATATGGAGACCCTATTGATTTATCAAACTTGTTTTTTTCTTTTGTTTTTGTTTGCTTATATGGTCACATTTATGAATACTACATAAATTACTTGATAAATTTCCCATCTTAATATTCTAAACTTATGAACATGTTTTGTGATATTAAACATCCTTTAGTTGACCATTTATTCACAATGACTAGATAATATTTGTTTAGAGTTCAAACAATAGAAGATTGGCATTTTGAAGTTTTCCTGCGTGATTCAAACTTTTATTCATCATTGGGTTATATACTTTATATCATCTCAAGAATCATAGTTAATGTGTTGCATTAAGTGTTCAATTTATTATTATTTTACTTTAGCAAATATTTTTAGATTTAGTATTAATGTATTGATCTATTTCATTCATTATCTACTTTTGAGGTCTTTCCTTGAAACATTATTGCCTTAGTTCTTAAATCATAATCTATTATAAGGATTAAATTGAAAGGGGGTGATTTTAATAGTTTTATTTCATTAGGCATTAAAATTCATTATTGAACTATTTCAATTGAGTTATGAACTTTATTCATTCATATCTGGTTAAATTTGTAATTTAAAATGGTCATATTATCAATTTGAAATTATCCTTTGGTATTTTAAAATGGCTTACCCAAGTTCATAGTGTGATTTTGCCTAGTCAAATTTGTTTTGGTCAAGGTATATTTTAAGTATTTCAAACTCTAGCATATGCAAATTCATGCTTCCACATGTCTATTTGGGAATTTGGTTAAATTAAATAAGTATTTATTTTGTTTATTTGTTGGTTTTTTTAATTATTCAAATAACTTATTAATTATTTATTGAAGTCAATTTTTCCTTATCTTTATTCACAGAGATCTTATATAGTATCCAAGCCATAATTATTTGCCAATTGTCAAAATCTTGAGAATTTGGTCCATGAGAAGTGGTTAATTTAAAAATTACTAAGTTTCTCAATCCTTAAAGTTCTGAGATTTCAACACATGGTCTCATCTCATGCACCTAAATCTTAGAGGAAAGTAATGAATTATTCTAATTTATTGATCCCATGAGCTTCCATGATCCATCCACATGTTTATATATCAAATGATTTGAGTGAAGCCAAATTCTATATTCATCCCAAACCATAGATCGCCAAGATTAATGCCATATGTAATGATCTCAGAGAGTAGGGGAATGAAAGTTTAATGATAGTCCATATAAACTATAAATCTTGAAGGAGTGAGATGAAGCCATGTGGCATCATTATAGAAGTTAAGAACTTGGGAGGTTGATTCAAACATTACATGCCTCCAATAAAATATGCAATGTAAATATGCCATGTGTCATAATCAAAGGTTTGGATCTCACCAAATATATAAATAATAATTCATCATTGAAAACTTTGAATTTCTTATATCATGCCATGTGGTCTAATCTCATAAACTCAGAGTTGAAAAATAAAATAGACTAGATAAAGATTCCAATATTAAATTCTTGAGATTGTGATACATGGTTTCATCTCATAGAGTTAGAGTTTAGAAGGGAGAGTATATATAATTCAATCATAGATCTCCCAAAGTCTGAAGATCATGACACATGGTCATATCTTGGAAACCCAAAACTTGGAGGATGGTGAATTAACTATTTTAGGGTTATGGAGTGTAAGCATATGATTTAAAAAGGATTTAAGTAAAATAAATAAGAGTTTAAAATATATAATAAATACAACCACTAATATGTGACTAAAAGCTATAATGATATTTATAATACTAACAATGAAGGAGATAAATGAATACTTATTATAAACTAAGACAAAGGATATAGAGGATAAAAAATGGTACATGAATTGATTTAAGTGTCAAAAATAGGATCTAGGTGTCAAAAAACCTTTAGGAAAATAACACCCTACCCTGGATAGTAACATTGTAGTGGTAGTGTACACTTATGACACTAGTGTCCTCTATGAAGGAATTATTATGAGCTTCTTAGAGAACCTATGTCTGAGTCTATCAAGAATGTTAATCTATAGACAAACCTTGATTCACTATATATGACATATTGTGACTGATTTTATATGCAAACCTTAGACCTCTATGTGATTATGGAATTTGAATTGGCACAAGAAGTAAATGTGTGGTGTTACTTGTGTAGGCTAGACACCTCAACACCCCATTATGACGAGATTTTAATACATAGCAATAATCTAAGGAGGGATCAAGTCTAATGTAATTATACTCACATAATTACTAGTGTAAGTGCAAGTGAAGCTATTAAGAATGCTATTTTGAGCATTTTGAGAGATGCTTAATACTAAAATTTTGAGTATTCTAAGTTTAGGATGGTTATAGATAACTATATGTGTAGAATAATATTATGAGATGCTTTAGACCATGTGTTAATCAAGAAAACATAAATAAGGAATTATATAGAAACTAAAACATCAATCTTACTCCTTTAAGGGTTGTTTTTGGTGAATCCTAAGAGTTATTTAAGAAAGGAATACCATCAAACCTTCTAAATAGTGTCTCTCCTTCCAAGAATGGCCAAACAACTTGGTTTTCCCAAATTTTGTGCTCTAAGTCAATGTTAATTAAGAGTAGCATGGTCCTCCATCATTTCCTAGTGCACCAATGGCTTAGGCTCACAAGATTGGTCAATTTGTGCAAATAGGTGAAGCTTTTCTATATCAATTTATTCTTAGTAAGTTTTTATATTTGAATATTAAAAATGACAGACTTGACCTTCTTATTTATAGATTTTCAAGTTTTTTTAAAATCATCCATGACCATCCATACTGAGATCAAGATGTGTGGCCATAGATTAATTCAATTTTAGAAGGACAAGCCATAAATATGACCATTAATATTTGGAAGAATGGGGCATTGATGAGGAATGGGAGGTCTTAATCCTAATATTTATTCCATTAATGGCCTATGGATGCTACCCCATTGATGATGTCATGGGATGATCCAAAATTTAACAATGAATTTCTAATAAGTAGATATTCAACGTCTTTCATGGAATTTTTACTTAGGATCTTGATTTGGTTAATTTTCCTAAGTGAATTTGATTAATTTTATACAAGTATATGGAAATATATTTCATGCTTAATCAACCTAGTAAAAAATGCCATTTTACTAATTCATAATTTAACTAGAGTATAATTAGAAGAAGGTTTTAGTTTCATACAAAAGAATACCCCAATTAGGGTATTATGGATGTAAAATAACACATGTACATGACATGTGCTACCAAATAAGAAGAATTTAGTGGTCCAAGGTGTCAATTTATGTGGTCATAATTTGAATTGAAATGATTTAAGAAAATATAATAATCACATAAAATGCATTGCCCTATTCAGGGATACATTAGCCTAAATTGGCACTTGTACATGACAAGTTTGAATGATTTAACACATTTTAGTGATTTTTACCTAGATTGTGCATTATCATAGGATATTACTTTGACTAAAAATTATAACACAATAGTGATAGGAATTGGATGTCTACATTTTTACCTTGTGTAAGAAGGTGTGGTGAGACATTTGGTCAAAACAACATATTTTCAAATAATTAAAAGGACACTATAATCAGAAGAAATAATTTTTTTTCCCATTTTTCATTTTATAGTTTTCATTAGTTATGACAAAATAGGGTTATGAAAATGCCCCAAACATCATTTGGTCATCTAATGATTCCCCCTTGAGGGGAAGACAATTTTTTTTGAAAATGTTTGACTAGTTAGGCCCTCGATCAAAAGAAATGAGAATCACATTAATTTCAATAAAAAAGGCTGAAAATGGAGAAATTAGAAGAAAGAAAGACAGAGGAAAAATAGATAAGAGGGGACAAAATAGTAACCCAATAGAGATAGATTGGTTTAACTATAGGCATAGGGTTTAAAAAATTTACTATATTTTGACCCCTAGGGGTAAAAATATTTCATTTACACCCCTAGTTATAGTAAATTCAAATCTCAAATTTTTCATGTGAGAGAGTTGAGAAGAATGACCAACATCCTACACCACCATCACCTTGGATAACATGTGAGAGAGTATTAGTGGCCACCAGGGAGTAGATCACAAATAATTACCTCTTTTTTTATTTCATTTTTTCATTTATGTCATTTATTATGTGTAGGAAGTAGGTAGTTAGGTGATCTCACCATTTTCCCAATTTGGAAAATGGTGAGTTAACCTGCAAAATGACAAAATTACCATGAGAGTAGCTATTTTACTAAACTTTTAGAGGGATCATAGGTCAAAAAAGGTGATGTTTTTAGGACATCAGTGAGGTCATCATTTTAGGTGGAAATCACCCTTTCAAATGGCAAAATTGTAAAGTTTAGCAAGATTGCCCTGTCATGTGTTGGGAACATCCTACTAAACAACAAGTTCATTAATTTTAGTGGGATCACCCTAAAAAGTAGAGAGAATGACCTGATAAATGATGGGATCACCAAAATAATGGAGTGAACATCAAAAGAAGATATAATGGGTCACATAAGACAGTAATCTAGGCCTAAAATTAGAAAAAAATAGAGAGAGACCCATATATGATTAGTCTATGACTCAAATTTAGAAGAATTTTGAGAATAATATGAAAAATAATTGACCTAATGGCATATGTTTGATTTATAGGATAAAAGAGTCATCACATTATGCTAATGATGCTCCCAGATTTTTTAGTAATAGGGGCTCATGATAGATGAGATCATGGGTGTCCGAGTGGTAGTATATATATATAATGATTACCAATTATTTAAATAGATAGATTATTTATTAGCACTCATGGAAAGGTGGAACTTAGAGACCTTGACCTTTCATCTACCAACTAGGGAGGCCATGGTGACATTGAATGAAGTAAACTTCATTCTATGGGTGTTGATGTAAGGACCCAAGATCATGTGGATGTCAACGAGATGATGGGTTATAATAGATGACATTCTTAAAGTAGTGGATCTAGATATTATGGATGGATGTATACATGTAGATGCATTGAAGGATCTAGATTGGACCTTAGAGGATGGAGAATGATAGGGGATATTTCCCCTAGAGGTCATAATTTTGATAGCTCTTATCATCAGAATTTTGATTCTAGATAAGAATGGCTGGTTCTTCTTATTGGGTTTAAACAACATGGTGCACGAGATTGTTGATCAACTTACATAGTTTTCTTTAGGACTAGTTATCTTAGCCTAACTATATAGGGATTTTCACATGATAACATATTGAGAAGGGTGAAACATAAGCCATAACACACTACTGGAGGTATGGGAATGGGAGCACATAGCCATTACATGGTTAGTGGGGTCTAGATAAAAGAGGGGACCATAGGATCCTTTGGGTTATGGATGGTAGCTTATATTATTATTTATGCATGGACACTTGGGTGACTTTCCTTATTATTAGTGAGCCATAGTTGAGATGGAGGATGGAGACTTTATTCAATGCCCCTACTTAGGGACATAGTGGCTATGGGTGGAGGACTTGTTTGTGATCAGGTATATGATCAGTCAATGTTATATCATAGGGTACGATGATTATGTGGTGGAGATTTATAAGATAGATCAAGTATAATGATAATTTTTCATGTATCAATATGTCTTAGAGAATCTACACTACTTTGTCCATGTGGTTAGGGAGATTAGGGAGCATGGGCCACCAGTGCCTAGGTTTGAGGTTATTATTGACTATGGCAAGGTGGTCAATGTATTATGGTATTATGTTGTATGTGTTCTATATGTACATGTTATTGATTCTTATACTAAATGGTGGATCAAGGTGAGGTCCATTTGATTGATGAGGCCATCCTAGTAGAAATTCTTATGTCAAAGTTAAATTAGGATGAGTAGAGATTAGGGATAGATCCCAACATAGTGATAGGGTAAGGTGCATATATAGCTAAAAATCCCATACGTTATACCATTATATTTAGTGCATCTATAATAATAACAAGGTCTAGGAGATGATATAGATATGACTAAGCTGGGTGAGCAAGATGTGGATATGGGGGATGTCTTAGGTGCTGATGAGGGTTATGAGATAGGTACAAGAGAGGTAGGTCCCTTTAACATAGGTGTAGGGATAGGTTTAGGATGGGTAGGACCCTCTAGCATAAGAAGGTCTATAACACACTAGGCATTGATAGAGAGACTCAAGAGGGAGATTATTACATGCCTCTTAGAGATTACAAGTTTATGGAATATTGTGGCTAGGTTATAGGCATAACTAGAAACTACTTAAGGGGAGACCATTAGGTTACATGATCTCATTATAGCTAGAGATGCAAATGTTGCTACTCTAAGAGGATAGGTGGCATAGTTGACATGGGTTTAGGCCTAGTTAACCACACAAGACCTAGAGTTTTTTATAGTGGTTGGTGAGTAGTATTTTTATTGAGTAGAGAGGGAGAGATTGGCCTCCCAAATAGAGAGGTTAATAGAGGAGAGGGATGAGGCTCATTAAGATGGGATCAATACAAGTTTAAGAGTAGTTAGACCCTTATCTAATGTGATTATGGCTAATCATGATTCATTGCATGTGAAGGATGATGTCCTACATGCTAAGGATGAGATATCCTATTGGAGGTAGGCACATGAGGTAGTAGATCCTGTAATTAGGAGAGTTACTTCCTATAAGGAGTATATGAGATCATAATAGAATAGCCAGACCTTTAGGTCTAGATAGGATATTGAGTTAGAGAGGTCAGTAACATAACCAATAGCACAAGAGGCTTTCATAGAACCTCCACCACTATTTCCACCAACAACACCAACATCAAGGATGGTTTAGAGCTTCTAATAGAGTCCCCTTAGCGATGAGCATGATCAGAGTTGATTTTATAGCTCTCCTTTTTTGTATTATGAGATGTATATATATTATCAAAATGTATAAAACATGATTTTTAGAGATATATATGACTCTTTTTTTTTGGATTATGGATATTTTATACATGGCTACTTAATATTTTTTGATTATCACATGATGTTTTATATTTATATTGCCCTTGTTATGATATGTGTAGATATGCTAATTTCAAGAGATGTACATCCTTATTTAGCATATGGATGTTGATGTTTTTTTTATTGTTCTACTTCATGTGTGACTAAATTCTATATAATGATTAAGGATATTCATGTCCCAAACTAATCATAGAAATAGTCAACTAGACTCATAGTGTATACCAAAAGATGCAAGTCTTTTATAGAGTCTTATTTATTTCCATAGTTGGCCAAGGATTAATATTGTGTTATGTATTTAGTATGGTATCTTCATAATTATATTTGACATCACATATACATGTATATCTAGAGATCTTGTTGTTTGCTATATCAAATTTGAAATTATACATCATAAGTATGAGTAACTTATAGTAACATTATATTTCTATTTGTAGTTTGACTAGTTCAAATGTGAATATTTATAACTAAGGATAATGATAAAAATTTAACAAAAATAAAGTTAAAACTATTGGCATTTGAAAAAAAAAAAAAATTAAAAAATGAAAAATAACATTACAAAAATGTGACCTAACTTAAAATCAAGATATAAACATTCAATATTTAAGTACGAATAAGAATGCATATAAAAAACAAAGTAAGAAACAAATTTAAAAAACATGAAATTAAGATATGAGTAATCAAGATCCATGTATATTAAAAATATGTACTTAATAAAATAATAAAAAAAGCTAAATCTAAGTGTAAAGAAATTAATCCTAAGTGAAACCTAGGCTCAAAATGTTTATCGAATCTATTTAAACACAAAAGAACAAAAAATATAATAAACAAGACAAAATAATAATAAAAAAGACTAAAAGGGAAGCACAACAAAACACCAAGAAGAAAATAAAAAATACTAATAAAAATTAGTGAATAACAAAAAAAATTAGAGAAAATAACAATTTAACAAAATAATAATGAAAACACAATAAAACACCAGCAAACAAAATAAAGACACAACACAATGTAAATATAAACTAATGAATGAACAATAACAAAAATAAATGGAGAGATAAAAAAACACAACAAAAAACAATAAAAAAAATTATAAAACAATAATTTGATAATAAAATTAAATGGTAAACATAACAAAACAATAATAAAAATAAAATAAACACACAAATAATGGTTAATCACAATGTTAGTGAAAATAGAAAATAAATCATTTGTGCACTGTAATAGAGGGGATATGCTCTATGATAGGGTGATGACTAAGTAAAGAAATAATGATACAAGAATAATGGATACAAATTTTCCCCCAAGTGAGAGGGAAATAAGAACACAAAATAAAATGGGTGAAGATAAAAGAAAAGGAAGTGATGGCTGAGTTGAATTGAAATACACTAGGTAAGTGGACATTGCCTACATAGTTCCATAGATGCAAGATCCAACATGAAATTTAGGCCAAACGTAGTTCTCCTAAGATATGGCATATAATAAAATGAATGAGAATAAAATGTGATGGATGTGTTATAGAAGAATAATGAAATGGGCTTGCAAAATGGTAATTACATGAGAAAGAGAAGGTATGGTTTTAGGTTAAAAACACACCAAAAGTTGAAAGATGATAAGGTATAAAGGAAATATATTGGAAATTTTGAGGGCCTACAACATCTAAACTTTTTAAAAAGAGGACATTCTGAAAAAATGGAGAGATCATAAAAAAATCTAGGGGTAAAATAATGGTTGTGTTCAAAAAAATCAATGCACACAAGGGTCTCATAAAATGGTGAGAGCATGGGAGAAGGTTAAATTCAAAATGGTGAGAGCATAAATAATTCCAAGTGGGAATTAGTGTATATATGGAAAATACATAATGTCCACAATATAAACTCACAACATGGTGAGAGCATAAGGCTTAAGGATATGAAAAATGGAGAAACTAAATAATGAGTGGTTTCTCATGAAATAATTAGGGTTTTTAAGATCCCTAAGGTAGAGAAGAGGTCAAAAAAGAAAAGAAAGTGTAAATATGGTCAAGCGAACCTGAGATACCCCATGTATCTAGGTTTTGCCTACATAATTCATGTGGACCTTAGGTCAATGTAGTTATCTAATAAATGAGAGGAAAAATACCAAGGTGGTCTAGAAATAAACTAAACAAAAAAAGAGAACCCCACCTAAAACTTTGATATCTTTATATCTCTCATGGAAATCCTAAGCCAATTTTCATGATTTCATGTGTTTTAGGGGTTTTCAAATGTTTAGGGGTTATCTAAGTGTCTCAACTCAATTTATAATTACAAAAGACTAATTTTTCCAACTTGAAAAATTATGAGAACATGGTTCAAGTTACTCACAAAAGAGTAATATTGTTCAGGATTAGAATAAAAAAAGGTTCAAGGTAATGTTTTTATTCCTTTTGTCTATCTTTTTTTAATGTTTTTTTATTTTTTGGGATATGAAAAAGAAATAAAATATTAAAAAAAGGCACAAGGAACTACCTAATTGAGGAGATGCACTTCCATAGGTAAGAGTTCAAATAATAACTAAACTAGATGCAATGGGGATCATGAATATAAATAATGGTACAAAAAAGCCACTTAGCTGAAGAGTTGCACATCCACAGCTAAGTAAATAACTAAACTAGCTATAATGGTACTTGTGATCCTATCAAGGAAATAATGCCTACTAAACAACAACAAAATAATAATAGAATAATATGTAGTTTGAGAATAAATCTAAGGAACTATTTAGTAGACAAAAATCATGTGTTGACATATCCTTGTACACATGTCTACAAAGAGAAGCTTCAAAATACTATTCAAGATTAACTACTTTGTATAATAGGCATTGAGTGTGTTCAAAATGATGAAGAGCCATAAGTAGGATCATAATTGGTTATGTGATATAATGGTCTAAGTTACAAAAGTCTAGTGTTTCAATAGTCTAGGTTAGTAAAAGAATATTGTTCAAGATAGAATGTTTAGGTTAAGACAACGGTCTAGGATATAATGATATATAATAAAAATGGTTTAGAATAGGATTATCTAGAATATAGTGGTGGAATAAATGACTTTGGTACAAGTTACCACCAAGTGAGGGCTCTTGTAGAAAATGGTTCAAAAGGATATTAGGCATAAAACTACTTGAGATGTATAATAATCATGGATTTTAGGATGTCTTCACCATTTGGAGTTGCCAATAAATATGTCTCTAATCCATAATTTTTTGTAACTACATACGACCCCAACTAATTGGGTTGTACTTACCTTTATTTTTACATTAAGAATTAGTGTTCATTTGGTTCTCATTGAAGACCAACTTGCCAATTTAAGAGTCCCAAATGAGAATGCACTTATTATAGCTTTTATGTAATCTATTTTGATATGCTTCCAAGTTATCTAGGGTAGCTAAATGCTTGTATCAAGGATTTCAAGATCTTTCAACCTAAAAACTCCATAACCTTCCACATCCTTAATGTTCTCCAATGATACCTATAGTGAAGGTAGCTTGAGATTTATTGATATAATTGCTTCTATACAATAAACAAGAGAGTATGGAGTGGCTCCTATGGGGGTTAGATGATTAGCTTAATAATCCCAAAGGGTGGGACAAATTTGCAAGTGCCAATTATGATAAACATCATTGAAAATCTTCTTTAAGAGTAAATTAATGGTTTTGTTATATGCCTTAAATTAACCATTTCCTTGTGGGTTATATGGTGTGGATCACTTATGCTTGATTTTGAAAATGGTGTACAGAGCCTCAACATATCAGTTTATAAACGATCCACCATTATCAAATATAATATCATCTAGGATACCATATCGATAAATGATATGATAATGGATAAATTTGGAAATTTGCTTCTTGATGAAGTGAGAGGAATTGACTCAATCCACTTAGTAAAATAATTGGTAACAATTATAATGTGCTTGTGGCCATCAAAATAGGTTGGGTTTATTTTCTTGATGAGATCAAGGCCCCATGTAGAGAATGGCCATGGTGTAGTTAACCAAATTTGACCCTATAGGTCAAATTGGGACCTTTATAGGTTAATACATATATTTTTATCTATTTTATGGATCAAATATTTTTTCATAGGGTATTTTATAGTATATTTGATAAAATTCAATGCCTTTTAGCCTTGGTCATGGTCTCTTTAGTCAATATGTCACTTTGAGTCATTTTTGAGCCATTTAGGGGTCATAAATGAAAGTATCATTATTTTCAACATGCCAAAGTGTCTTATTTTAATTTAAAACATAAAATAAGTTATATTACCTATAAATAATGTTAATTCATCTAAAACTTGCAAGTTATCTCACTAAAAGTCAAGAAATCAACTAAAAAAGGAAGAGTTTGGAATTTGTATAGTCCATGAGGGAGTTTGACACATTGGATAATGTTTTTATATGTCTCTTAAGATTCCATAGACTAATTTACATGCTTGATATACTCTATAAGTGTCATTTTTGATCTAAAACCATTATGTTCCTTCTTTACCCTTTTAGACACATAGAACTAGTCAACATGTTTGTGCTTGATACAAATAGTTGGAGAAGTTTCAGACTAAAAAACATTGGGAGGTGAAACTAAATTAATATATATTAATTTAAATAAAAATGGTTTGAATATTGGTCAACTGTGATTTATGAACCATCTCTAATAAGTTGACTATATTTTTTTACTCACTATTTCCTTCACCGTATAGGTTTTGCTCATGTATGGATAATTTGGTACAATCCAATTGATGAGATAGTTTCTATATGATTTTTCATATATAAACTCATGTTACCAATTCTTAATTTCACATTTAAATATGTTTGGATGACCCAAGCACCTCAAAGCTATAGGAGAAGACATCATTCTATTTTACAAGTAAATTTCCATCATTTTTAGAATCTTCATCTTTAATGGTGACTTCACTAAGTTTTTATAAGTTAATATTAATATTAATGTTTATAATTTATTTTTGGTCTTATTTTCCTTCCAATATCTTTCTCCAAATAATGCTCCATGAGGTTGAAATCATAAGAATCATGTAGTCAATTTACTCTACAGTCATCATGCACATGCACTCTCATCAAGGAATTCATGTTGAGAAGGAGGTATTTACACTATTTAATATCCTTGATAGTTTGAAGATGAATTTTGAGGTGTTAATATAAGATTAAAACTCATTGATTTTCAAGATAATGTACATTGACTAACCTCATACTCACTGCCTCTCTATATGCAAATCAAATGTGCACCTACATGTGCTTGAAAGGGAGAATCACATTGAAATCAAGATATATTGAATTTATATAAGTATTAATAGGTTTTTATGGATAATTTTTAACATTTTATGGAGGTATAATTAATTTTTAATTTTAATACACCATGTGTATGATTCATGATTTTGCTCACTACCTGCAAGCAATTTAATATGCACCTATTTATGCCGTCTTGGAAACCAAGAATGTTGAAAATGATCATTTGATCTGAGTAGGATCCTTGATAAATATAGAGTCTATTTTTAATCCTTTATAAGTTTATATAACTCATGAGAAGTTATAAACAATGTGCATTACCTAAACATACCTTTACTACTTGTATATGACAATGTCCACCTATAGGTGGTGTTGACAAAGAACTAAGAATACTTGTTTGGAAGTGATGAACAAGTGGTGTAACCATATTTTGAGTCATAACATGATTAAATTATCATGTTAGACCTATTAGGAATGATATATTGGTAGATGAGATAGGGATTACCTTCAAATGATGATGACTGTAGTTTTAAAGATCAAATCCCTAAACTAAGAAAATAGAGGCCCAAGGCATTTTCGTGAAAGTAATATGACATGGTTATAAGTAATTTTGAGGAATATATATGGTTATGTCTTGTATTATCTACATGGGAGAAGAAATTTAAAAATTTTGGAGGGTAGATGATCAATACAAAGTGGATATTGATAGACCTAAAATTTTCCATTTATACATTAAACTCAGTCAATGACATCTACAAAAGTTTGAGTCTTTAAGAAACCTTGCATTCCAAGTTATAAATCCTAACCATGATTTCATGATAAAATATTTATAGGTAGTGAAAGGAATAATAATGGTCTAAAGGATCACTTAAATATGGTGATATACTGAGTTTCAACCCTATTTACACCTACATGTATGCCTAACTCTAAGGTTATTCACCTATAGCCAAGGGTTAAAATCTACATCACATATTTCAAGGAATTAAGCATGGAAACATAAACATTGGTTGATAAAAAGTGACTCCCAAAGGTCTAAGAGGAATTCTAAGGAACATGTGGTGTAATTTTCAAAAGATAATGTCAATCTACATGACTTAGTGCCGCAAAAAGTCAACTACTATTGATTGTTACAAGCAGTAAACAGGAAAAATATGTTTTCAATATGTATATAGATCAAATATGAGACAATTGAATGAAAAAAAGTATCAAATGATACAAATGGACTATAAGCAATTTTATAAATACTACCCTCAATTAAAATCATGTAAAGTAACCTACAAGTATGATGTCTTAGAGTCAACATAGTTAGGAATTTGTACACTCAACCTTGACCAATAAAGGTATGTGAAGAGTATGTGGAGGATGGAATGATGAATAAGAGATAATAAAACCTCCATAAATATCATTATAGTCTCCATAAGATTTTGATAGTAGAAAACAAGTTGAGAGAGAGAGTTCTAAGGTACCAATACATAGTCCACATGTCAAAACTCTGTAGACAATTTGCTTACCTAAAATTTGTCTTGGATATTTAATAATATATAATAAATTAATAATACCTACCCATACTTTATTGGTATGGACAAATAGGGGAGGTTCCCTCTATTTTATCTTAGATAGAGGGAACTCCCCTTATGCACAACTTGATAGGCTTTGAATAATGGGAATGGTTAGGTGAGTTAGAGGCTAGTAAGACATGGAAAAAAGGTGTGATAAGTTTAAATACACATATACCAACATGAGGAATAAATAACATAAGGGATAATATCAAAAAAGTGTCTTAGAAGTCCAAGGTTATAGTCAAGCCTAAAATATAGGGTTTTGTCTTAGTGTCCAAATGGGAAGTGACTTAAACTTGTAGGATTAGATATGATTTATAGATAATTATATCATGTTTATGGGATCATAATAGATATGTATGATCTATTTTAATATATTCAATTCACAAATAAGTCATCTTTTGGCTCAAAGGCAACATTAGGCCTATGTAAAGCAAAAGAAGGGCGTGAATAAGAATCTTTAGATGTTCACATCTTCTTGAGGGTTATGCATGAGGATATGGAGTTTATAGAAGTTAATAGAGTTATTTAACATAATTATTGTGATATTTGTTTGCACTTACAATGTTCCACCTTTAAAAACATACCTTAAAAGCAGAAATAACCCAAAACCCTTGATAAACCCTTAGAAGGACCTAATTGGGAAAATAAGGTTAGAGATGCATCCAAATACATCATAATATCTTGGTAAATGTATATATCATATATTTTACACTAATTATACCATTTACATCCATTTTAGGTGTTCCTTAACTATACAGATAGGGTACAAAATTTGTTCTTTTGATTATTTTTTATATTGTGTAGGTTCTAGAGACCTTCAAGGGATGAAATAAATTTTGGGAGGAATATAGAGAATTTTAATAAATCACTATGGTCATATCATGATTTATAAAAACTTCTAGGTGTTCTTACCAAATGTTTCATCTTAGCCACTCAAAACTAGCATAGTGAGTAAGATGGTGAGAAGTGTGAAAACTTCAAGTAGGAGCCTTTTTAAGGTGTGTCTAATACCTCTAAGGACATGGACGGTATTAAAAAATGTCATATAATCCATTTTATTTATTTTAATGGAAAACTAAAGAATTTTGGAATCCAAGTATACAAGGTGTATGAAATAAGAGTTTTCTTTGAGTACAAGCATTGATGGCTCATTTTTAGAGGAATCCAGGTGATAAAGACTATAACCAATGGATGGAGAGGCATGTATAAAATCATTCCCTATTATTAAAATAATTATACCTATCCATAAATATTTTTTGGATGTTTAAATAGATATAAATCATGAAGTCAACTTTTTGATCTAGTAAAGGGGATTTCATGCCACATTTCAAGAGTTTCATGACTTGGGATGACACTTGTGCTTCCTAAATTTGCATGATAAATTTCACATTAACTAATAATGCACATTTAACTTATTATATCATATTTATAATTGTCTTTGTTACCTTTTAAATTATCTCTTCTCTTCTCTCTCTCAAGTTCTATAAGAACTAGCCAATTTAAACTTTGTAAATAATACTCCACTTGAGTATGGTGAAGCCTTGAAAATTGCATACCATGGATTAATAAATACTATTGATTTTTACCTATTTCATGATTTTTTATAATTTGTTCACTTGAATTATTGATCTTACTTATGTGATGAATATTGTTTCCTTAGCATTGTTATCTCATTCTCCCACATATTTGTAGCTTGAAAGATTATTATTGTAGGTCATGGGAAGTGTTTTATGATGTGTAAAGGTTGAGTGAGTTATTATATTGAAATAGTGGAATTATAGGTCTCTTATCTAGCCCTCCTATCCTAAACATTGATCACAACCTCATAATGAAATATTGATATGAGAAGATTTAGATTAGAGAAGTGTATGTTTAGTTAGTCTCTTGATCTCATGTGTGACATGAAGTTGGTCGGTATTCATCCATAAATTTGGTGTATAAACTCCTTTATGATAGTTAAATTTTATTTTTATTTCCCTTTTCGCTCACAAGTATAGGTCTATTAATGATATATAAGTGGTACATCAAGGGAGATAGCCCTATCTAGAGATTCACCTCATCCTTAGGCTGCCCATAGCCTAAAGGTGTTTCAATTGTGCCACTTGGATGAGGAGATATGATACATCTCCTCAAAGGGTAAAAATACAAGTGATAATATCTTTTTTATTTCCCAATGGGACTCATTGTGCAAGAAGTTAAAAGATTTTTGACGTTGTCTTTCAGCACATTAGCCTTTAGAGGCATTTATTTAAGCATCAATGGTGACTTTCAAGTTACATCAGCTAGTCAAGCAGCCCAATTTTTACTTTTGAATAATTTTTATAAGGTTTTATTTGTTTTATTTATTCCCAATTAAGTTTCATGGATAATTTTGGTGTTGAGTATTGTTTTACACAAGTTGGTGAGGTATTTTAAGCTTATGACATTCCTAATCAACCTTTGTATGATTCATATCAGTCTTTATATGATCCTTAATAGACTTATTATGACCCTTACCATCTATAATATTACCATTATCAAACTTATCATGAATTTTATCACTCATATAACCACCCTTCTCAATACCTTGCTCCTCGTAGTCAACCTAGTCACTTCTCTAATTAGTCAATTTCTAATTTCAAGCAAACTCTCTTGGGTTATGAGAAGAACATGATATATATTGATACAATAAGAGGATATGGTCAATATGTTCCAACTAATTTCTTTCATAATGTGATATATGCATTAGATCTGGTTAAAAGATAGTGGGAACCTATTAAGAGAGTACATTGGCAAAGGCTCCCAAGTGAGATGCTAGATATGGGTGGTTTGTTTGCATATTTAGAATATAGGATAAGAATTCATGAGAAGTATCCTAAAAACTTATATCAAAATTCATATCCACTTCACCAAGATTGATATTAGTCCTATTTTACCCATAATTATGAGCCCAATCAAGCTTACCAAAGTCATCTTTCTTCCAATATATTGAAAGAGAGAGTTGGAAAGATAAACCTTATTTTTGAAACAAATATTGATAGGTAGATTGAGTTGGAAAATAATTATATGCATCATTCCATATAAAATAAAATGAATTTAAATTTAATCCCTCATTTCCCTCTCTCATTACATCCCCACCTAAAATAGATAACTCTAGATATGAAATCCCAAGTTGGAGATAAGGTGGAGAACCCAAGAATAAGAAGATACCATGTTTTTTGAACACTTCATCTACTCCTCAAATTGTATCAATAATTCAATAATATAATCCTAATCCTAACATCTTAAGCTGGAATAAGGTAGTGTTATCATGGAGAAAGAAAAAGGAGAAAAGCCTAAATAAAGAGTGTAGAGTTGAGAAAGAACTTGATCCCATGAAATTCCCTCCCACCCTTCCTCAAGAGACTCATTTTCTTCTATGTTATCCCTCTTTTAATCCATATCCTCATGATGATTCCTATCACCTTCAAGAGAGACTTTTCCAAGAGAACCTATCCAATCAAATTGAAGAGTTAGAGTTGAGAATGAAATTGTTAAGTCAAGGTGTGATGGAATTTTTAGAGCCAAAAGAAGATCCCATCTAACGTTCCTCAAGATATTTATGAAGATAAATAAGATTTAAATGAAGTGATTATAAAATATAAGAAAACAATGTTATTTTATCCAAAGGTTAGCCTCCCCTTCCTCAAGAACTTCCAAAAGGATACCCTATAATTCATTCTAAATTTGATGCTGAGTTCTATGTGCCACCTCCACCAACTAGTTAATCTTGTACTCACCCTATCAAACGTTTCCTTTATGGACCTATGGTATAGGAACCTAAAAATTAGTAGTTGGTTGATAAAAAATCAAAACTCTTTCTTGAAAAAAATACAATTCCATAGCAGCCTCATTGGACTAAGTCACATAATTACAAGATGCCTAGTCTTGGCATCACCAAGAGGGAAAAGGAAATTGAGGATATTTCATCCATTTAGAGTTAAAGTCATGTTATTATAGTTGAGATAAAATATAAGATCCCTTAAGATTTCCTAAATTTTGAAGAAGTGCTTTACTATGTTGAAAATTTTGATTAGGTTGATATGGAAGAATGTTTTCCTTTTGCCAAAGAAGAAGAAATCATCATTGGTTATTCCATTACTATATAAGTCATCATATATGGGAAATAAAAAGTCTCTAATCATAATTTTCATGACTTATTTGTAGTCATTTTTTCCATTTATACTATTCTTCAAGGAGGATATTATCTACTCAAAAATGGACAAGACAGCCTTGATACTCAAGTGAGTATGCAAAGAAAAGGTAACTTTTAAAATATGTCCTTTCAAGAGGCATATGCATCCCATGATGGCATGTTTTAAATCATTAATATGGGTTATCATCCTCTCAACCAATCATTAGAAACACATCATATCTCAAATGATGAAACAATCTTCTATTGGTCTCAGTCTTCAAAAGAACAAGGAACTACTCTTCTTGAAGCTATGCCTACTAATAAGTTACAAGTTGATCGTAAAATGAAGAGTAGGTAGAAGTATGAGGTATGTGTACAAATTAAATAAGAATACATTTACATTAGATACCTATTTGAGGATGATTTAATTAAGAGAAGATCAAGTGAAGTGCCAAGGAATAGGTCTTATCTACCAAGCATCCAATCTAAGGAGCAACATGCTTGGCACTATATTTCAACTTATGAAGAAAGCAGTGCAAGGAAATTTCCTTTTGGTCCTAGAAATGGAGGTATGATTAGTTTTTAGTTATAAATAGTGGTTTATTTTTTAATTCCCTTAATTTATTTGAGCACATGTGTGTGTATTGTTAGTTTGTTTTGTTGGTTTTGTGTGTGTCCTTTATTTTGTGTGGTTGAGGTAGTCAATTATTATTGTCTTGATCAAAGCTTGTTGTCAATGGTCAAAGTCCTCTTGTTGTGTTTTAAACTTTAGATGACCCCCTTAGCCCAATAGAATGATAAGACTATTGATTTTTAGTATTATAGGCATACTACCCTTATGAGTAACCAATTTATTGACCAAATATGACATTTCAAGTCAAATTCGAACCCATATAGGTATAAAAATTGTTTTTTTAGATGTTTTAGGGGTCTAATATTTTTTAATAAGGTATGTTATAGTCTATTTTATGTAATTTAATTACTTTTATCCTTAGTCATGGTTTAATTACTCAATATGTCATTTTTGAGCCATTTAAGGATCGCAAATGCAAGTGGCATAGTTTTCAAGGTGTCTAAGTGTACTATGTTCCTTTAAAACATCCAAGAAGTCAGATTTCCTATCATAAATGTTAGATTTTCTAAACCTTGTAGGTTAACTAACTAAAATTTAGTAAATAAACTAAAAAGGAAGAGTTTGGCACTTGTATAGCCCATGAGGGAGTGTGACACATGGGATAATGTTATTATTTAACTCTTTAGCTTCCAAAGACACATTTAGATGCTTGACATACTCTATAAGTGTCATTTTTGAGCTAGGAACATCACACAAAACCAAACAATACGTTTGTTCTTAGTATAGATAGTTGGATAAGTTTCAAACCAAATGCATTTGAGAGGTGAAATTAAACTTAGAAAGATTAATTTATATAACAATATTTTGAATATTGGTCAACTATGCTTTATGAACCATCTCTAACAAGTTGACTATGTTTTTTTGCTTTCTTTTTCATGTGCCCTATAGGTTTTGCTCTTGTATGGATAGTTATATATAATCAATTTGTTGAGATGGTTTCTATATGATTGTGACTATCTCCCTTAATTTTCTCCATGCTTGGTTTCACATTTATAGTTTTTGGATGAGCCAAGTACCTCAAAGTTATACGAGAAGACATCATTCTATGTTACAGGTAAATTTCCATCATTTTTAAAATCTTCATGATTTGATGGTGACTTCACTTAATATTCATAAGTTCATATTCATGTGTATAATTTATTATTGGTCACTTTTTCCTTACAATATCTTTCTCCAAGATATATTCCTTGAGGTTGCAGTCATAAGAATCATGCAATTAGTTTACTCTATAACTATCATGCACAAGTGCTCTCATAGAGGAATTCATGTTCATAATGAGTTATTGACACTATTTAAGATCCATGATAGTGTTAAGATGAATTTTTATGTCTTAACATAGGATTAAAACTCATTTATGGTTAAGAAAATGTACACTATCGAACCTCATACTCACTACTTGTCTATATGCAACGTAGAATGTGCACCTACAGGTTCTTGAATGGAAAATAATATTGAAATCAAGCTATCTTGAATTGATCTAAGTATTAATAATTAAAAATGGATCAGTTTTAACATTTGATGGAGATACAATGGCTTTTTATGTTAGACACCATGTGTATGATTCATGATTCTACTCACTACCTGAAAGCAACTTAATATGCACCTATAGGTGCCCTCTTGGAAACCAAACATGTAAAAAATGATCATTTAAGATGAGTAAGGTCCTTGATAACTAAGAGATTCTATTTTTAATACTTTATAATGGTCTTGAACTCATGAAAAGTTGTAAATAATGCACACTTCCTAAACATACCTTTATTACTTGTATATGACAATGTCCACCTATGAGTGGTGTTGATAGAGAACTAAGAATACTTGTTTAGAAGTGGTGAACAAGTGGTGAAACCATATTTAGAGTCCTAAAATGTCTAAGGGAGAATGATGGACCTATTGGGAATGATAGATTGGTAAATGAGATAGGGATTACCTTCAAATGATGATGACTATAGTTTTAGAGATCAAATCCCTAAACTAAGGAAATAAAGGCCCAAGGCATTTTGGTGAAAGTCATATGACATGGTTGTACGGAATTTTGAGGCATCTAGATGGTTATGTTGTGTAGTCTCTACATTTGAGAATAAATTTACAAATCTTGGAGGGGATATGATTAGTATAAATTAGATATTGAGAGACATAAAGTTTCCCATTTATGCATTAAACTTAGTCAATGACATCTACAAAAGTTTGAGTCTTTGAGCAACCTTTCATTCCAAGTTGGTAGTCTAAACTAGGATTTCATGATAAAATGTTTCTAGGTAGTGGAAAGAACACCCATGGTCTAATGTATCACTTAAAGATGGTGATATACAAATTTTCAACCCTATTTACACTTGTAGGTATGCCTAACTCCAAAGTTTTTCACTTACAAGCAAGGATCAAAATCCACATCACCCATTACAGTGACTTAACCATGAAAACATGAAATTTGGTTAATAAAAATTGAATCCCAAAGGGATCATATGAATTACAAGGAAAATTTGTCATAAATTTCAAAATATATTGTCAATCTAAATGTCTTGTTACCTCAAAAAGTCAACTATTGCTGACTGTTATGAGCAGTAAGTGGGAAAGTAATGTTTTCAATATTTGTATAGCTAAAATATGAGACAAATTAATGAAAACAAGTATCAAATTATAATAAAGGACTATAGGGAAGTTTATAAACACTACCCTCAAGTTAAATCATGTAATGTACCCTACATGTGTGATGTCTCAGAGTCAACATAGTCAAGAATTTATACACTCACCCTTGACCATTCAAGGTATGTGAAGATTATGTGGAGGATGAATTGATGAATAATAGATAATAGAACCTAAATAAAGATCATGATAGTCTACATATACTTTTTATAGTATAAAATAAGCTAAAAGTGAGCTCTAAGATAATAATACATAGTCCACATGTCAAAACCCTGCAGACAGTCTACTTACCTACAGTCTATCATGGATCTTTAAGAATTTGGGAGGTAATTTAATAATATAAAGATATAAAACTTGGTAAAAATAATATATAAGACCTTAATAATACCCTCAAATACTTAATTTGTTTAGACAAATAGGGGAAGTGCCCTCTATTTTATCTCTAATAGAGGGCACTCCCTTTATGTAAAAACTAACAGGCTTTGAAGAATGACAATGATCAATTGAGTTAGAGGATATTCAACCATGGAAATAACATGTGATAATTTGAAATAAACATATACCAACATGATTAATCAATCACATAAGGGATAATCTTAGAAAAGTGTCTTAGAACTCCAAAGTTACAGTCAAGCCTAAAAAGTAGGGTTTTCTCCTAATGTCAAAATGGGAAGTCACTTACACTTTTAACCTTAGATATTATTTATATACTATTGGGGAATGTTTATGGGATCATAAAATATATTTATGATATATTTTAATGTAGGGAAGTCACAAGGAAGTCATCTTTTGGCTCAAAGGTAACATTAGGCTTATGAAAATCAAAGGAAGGGCTTGAATAAGCATCTTTAGATGCTCACATATACTTGGGGGTTATGATTAAGTATATATGGAGTTTAGGGAGGATATTATGGTCATTTAACATCATTATTGTGATATTTTTTTTCACTTCTAATGTTTCACCTTTATGAACAAAACCTTAAGAGTAGAAACAACCCAAAACCCTTGTTAAACCCTTGGAGGGACCCAATTGGGAAAAAAAGGTTGGAGATGCATTAAAATAGATCAAAATGGACTGGAAAATTATTTAATCCTTTATATTAATCTATATATATGAGTTACACCTAATTAAGGTTTTCCATACCTATATGAAAAGGGTACAAAATTGGTTCTTTTGACTATTTTGTGCATTGTGTAGGTTCTAGAGAATTTCAATTGATGAAATAAATTTGGGGATGAAGATATAAAATTTTAATAACTCACTATTTTCATCTCATGATTTATAAAACCTCATATGTGTTCTTACCATATGTTTCATCTAAGGGAATCAAAATTGGCATAGTGAGAAAGATGGTAAGAATTGTGAAAACTCCAAGTGAGAGTCTTTTTAAGGGTTGCTTGATGACTCTAATGCCATGGAGGGTATTTAAAAATTTAATCCACTACATTTTATGTATTTTCTTGGAAAATTTAATAATTTTGGAAGACAAGTGTACAAGGTGTGTAAAAGAAGAGATTTATTCTAGTACATGCATTTATGGCTCATTTTCAGAGGAATCTAGGTGATTAGGACTAAAACCAATACATAAAGAGGAATGTATAAAAGATTAATTATTATTATAATCATGAGACTTATCCCTAATTAGTATTATGACATTAAAATAGGGCTAAATCATGAAGGTATTTTTTGAGCTAACAAAGGGAATTTCATGCCACATTTCAAGAGTTTCATGACTTGGGGTGACACTTGTGATTCCTAACTTTTCATGATAAATTTCACATTGCCTTCTCATGCACATGTAACTCTTTTTCTCAACTTGACAAGTGTCCTTGTGACCTTTGGACTTCTCTCTCTCTCTCTCTCTCTCTCTCTCTCATCTCTCTCTCTCTCTCTCTCTCTCTCTCTCTCTCTCTCTCTCTCTCTCTCTCTCTCTCTCTCTCTCTCTCTCTCTCTCTCTCTCTCTCTCTCTCTCTCTCTCAAGTTTTATAATAACTAGACATTTTGGCCTTTATAAATTATGCTTTACATAAGTATGGAAAATACTTAATCATTTACATACCATGGATCAATAAATACTACTTAAATTTACCTCTTCTATTAATATTTCTAGTTAATTCACTTTAATGATTGATCTTGATTATATGATGACTTCTGTTTCCATAGAATTGTTGTCTCATTCTCCCACCTATTTATAGCTTGAAAGTTTCTTCTTACAGGTCATGTGAAGTGTTTTATTATGTGTCAAGATTGAGCGAGTTAGTCTATTAAAATAGTGCCATTATAGGCCTCTTGTATAGTCTTCTTATCTTATACATTCATCACAACCTCATAATGAAATATTGATGTGAGAATATTTAGATTGGAGAAGTGTATGTTTAGTGAGTCTCTTGGTCTTATCTGTGACATGCATCTAGTTGGTAGTCATCAATCAATTTGGTTTATCACCTCCTTTAGGATAGTTTAATTTCACTTTTCTCTCCCTTTTCCATCACAATTACAGGTGTAGTAGTAAACTAAAAGTGGTACATCAACATAGCTATCCCTATCTAGAGATTCATCTCATCCTTAGGCTACTCATAGGCTAAAGGTGTTTCAATTATGCCACTTGGATGAGGAGAGATAAGACATATCCTAAAAGGTTGAAAATATAAGTGACAATAGTAGTGATTATTTGGAGTGTCAATAAGGTGTATGTATCAAATTACATGATGTTGGTAAGTAACACACCTTTCAATGTGATTACAAGCCTCACTTTCTATCTTGGGCCAATAATATCCTTTTTTAAGGAGTTTCTTGGATAAGAATACACCATTTTTGTGGGCCCCACACATTATTTTGTGAGTGTCTGTAAGATATAACTTTTATTATCGCATAGATAAATAACAACAAAGAATTCCATCATAGCTTTTACAAAAAATTGTGTTTCTAATGAGGGTATTACGGGCAATATGATAAAGGAATTTTTTTTGGAGATCATTTGAAAGGTCAACAGGAAAGACTTAGTTTTGGAAATATTTATAAATTCATTCAAACCATGGTAGTTCATGTAGGGGATTAGGACCAATAATGGTACATACCCTCTCTTAATCTAGAAATACATTACTAGGCTATATAATATTTTCCATGAAGAACTGATACTCTTTAACACTACTAAAAAATTGTATTATGGACCTAAATGATGACATTGCATGAATTTATTTATTATTGGTCCATGATACCTTTTCAAATTGTATATGCTTTAAGTGATACTAGAGGTTATCCACAATGTGCTCTTATGGTACAATCTTATCATCTTGAGTTTGACATTGATCTATAATCTAATTAATAATCAATTGAGAATCTCCATAAATAATTAATTATTAGATTTACCATTGTACTACAATATTAAGTCCTATAATAAGGGCTTCATACTTGGACATATTATTAATAAAATGAAAGTTAATATCAAAATATTTGGGTATCAGATCACCCTATGCTATATTCAAAAAAATATTGGCCCTTGATATACAAGATGCAAAGGATCCATAAAAGTATAATTTCCATTGTTTAGGTTCATAAAAAAGTTATTCTATTGTCCTAATAGAATCATTTTGAAAATTAAATGTGAGTGGCCAAGTATCTATAATAGGAGATTTCACAAGTTGATCTACAATAACCTATCCCTTGATATCCTTTTGGTTCTAGTACTCAAAATCAAATCCAGTCAAAATCATGACCCATTTGACCATGTGAACTGTAAGATTTGATTTGGATAATAAATGTTTGAGAGGGTCCAATTTAGTAATAACAATAGTTTTATTATTCAACATATGGTGTCAAAACTTTTGGGGAGTAAACACCATTTCTAAACAAGCCTTCTCCATAGGTGTATAATTATGTTCATATGACACAAGTTTGTAGATCAAATAGTAGACTGCATGGTCCTTTAATTATTCATAATGTTGGGCCAAGATTACACCCAATGCATGTTCTGTGGATAAAATGTAAAGGATTAATTATTGTCTATGAATTGGTAGTATCAAAACTATAAAGTTGGACAAGTATATTTTAAGCATAAAAAATGCTAGTTGAAATTCAACATCACATTATAAATTACCCCTTTGTTCAAAAGGTGTGTTAAAGGATGACACTCATCTACTAGTTGTGAAATGAGCTTAGAAATAAATTTAATCCTTCCCTGTAGTTTGCATAACTATTTTAGATTAGAAGGTTGAGGCTTTTGCATGATGGCATTGACTTTATCAAGATCTACTTCAGTCCCTCTTTATGACACAATGCTTCTCAGTAACTTTCTTAAAGTGACTCTAAAGACACACTTCTTAGGATTCAGGCAAACCTTTTGAATTATTTCAAAGATTATCTGTACAACATCAGGATGTCTGACACATGCTTTTTTTTATTTTGCTAGGATGTCATCAACATAGTCCTCAAAAATATCATGTATCATGTCATGTAATATGATACTCATATCACACTGATAGGTGTCTTGAATGCTATTCAAGCAAAAAGGCATGAATTGGTAATAGAATATTCCACACAGTGTGGTGAATGTAGTTTTATGTTGGTCCTCTTGAGCTATCTTGATCTAATAGTGCCTTGAGAATCCATCTATGAAGGAAAACATCTCATACCCTTTAGTAGAGTCAATAATCATGTTGATATTGGGTAGATAAAAATCATCTTTGGGACACACCTTATTAATATCTCTAAAATCAGTACAAATATGTATACTTTATGGAATTTTTCTTACTAGGACTATATTTAATATCCATTTGGAATAGTTTAGTGGTCTGATGTAGCCAACCCCCAATAATTTCTCTATCTCTATTTTTACTAAAATATCAATGTTTGGATGCATCTTTCTCAATTTTTACTTGATAGAATTAACATCTAGATTTAAATCAAGGTGATACAAACCCATGTCAAGGTCTAAGCTAGCATGTTAGAATAATCCCATTCAAAGATATCAATAAAATCCCTTAGAATATTGATAATGTAGTCACACTCTTCATTGGAGAGGGATGCTCTAAGATAAATAATTTTGGGATATTTATAAGTTCCTAAGTGTTTAGTAGTAAATGTGTATCATTAGGTCAACATATAGTGTTTAAGAAATATTACTCATTTTTGTATTCAAAGAATCCATTACATGAGTTTCTAGTTATGAACTTCCTAATATTTGTGGTGGATTAGTGACTAAGATAAATGACTATTTCATAAAATGAACATGTAAATGGTTGTTTGGAGTAACCTTGGTCCTACAAATTTGTGAAGATGAAAGTGATCTTAAATAAGTCCAATGAATGATGTCCAAAACCTAAAGTATAAACCATAAGATTACATGGATATTTATAATGACAATCTAAACTAAAGTGAATTGGTAAAAAATGATCAAAAGGGAGGGTAAGGTAGAAAAAAGGTGTTTCTAATATTCAACCTAGACATTATGACAAAGTTTAGAATTCACCTAGACATGGATTTAACCAATGTGTAACATGAAGTAGCATAAGCACAAATCCGACCAAACATTAGGAAAAAATCTAAGGAAAGTATGAAAACATTCAAATAATAATAAGATTCACTTTAATAATTTAACACCTGTAAGAAAATAACATTAGCATAGATGCAAGAAGAAAAATGAATGTAAAATAAACTTAAGACCTTTCAACTGATCTAGAATTAGCCCTAATTAGTAACTCTATTTTTAAAGATAAACATTTGAGATCCATAAAAACAATTAAAGTATGCATATAAAACTAGATAACTAAGGAAGTAACCATGATAGCAAACACATAGACAAATTTTATACAAAATTTGCATAATTCCTTACTTGTACTACTTGTTCCAAGTTTAAAAAGTAATTTTGGCTCTAAGAACTCCCCTCCTTTTACAATTTGAAATAACTCCTTCATACAAACCATTCATGAGATATGCTAGTCAATCATTCTCAACATGCAACTAGACAAGTGTCAGGGATAGATGTTGCTTTTACAATGTTTTAGCTACACCCTGATAGACTGAACCATAGGAAATATGCATTACAAGATGTATATGCCTTTATAAAAGAATAATTTATTTTCAAAAAATATACAATATTTCCATATAATGGAATATTCTAAGTCAATTAGCTTAAATTTAGGATCCTACTACTACAGTTCCCTATTTTTGTAGAAGAATCTTCATTAACCTTCCCTGTTACTTATCAATTAACTTGAGATGAACAATAGGCTCCATGAAGAGTTCATCTTATTGATCTACCATGTTCTTGAGATTTTTATTAGCCCTTTCTAATGCTTTTTTTATGCTCCTAACCTTTATAATCTTTTCTTCTGTAGTAAAAATATTGTCCATGATCTTTGTGTTATCAATCCTTGTCTTTCCATGGCTCTTTTTCCTTAGTTTATAGAATATAATTCAAATCTCTTTGTCTCAATTAAAAATATCACAGGGTCAAATTGGTACTTTTTTATATGTTAGGGATTTATTGAAGGTTTTCATAATGCTTTAATGGTGGCATCTACTTCAAATAATGTGAGTTTCATGTCTTAAATTTCACATAGATATTCATATTTGTACCTTTAGTTTTCTAAGCCCATAATTTCTCCTAATATGACTTGGTGATTATGTGGCTCCATAATGTCATATAAGTCATTAATATTTAAAATATGACCATTTGTCCTTTGTAACCATGTCACTATTTCATTGTATTGGGGCCCTTTAAAAATTAAGCCTTTACCTCACACTGTTGATCTAGATCCAGTAAGTCAAACATTATTGGTTGATATTTATACTTGGCATTGGAGATCATGCCACTTGGTAGCTCCATGGGATTTCTCCACTCTACATAGTTAGTCTCTACTAGGATAGTGCCCTTTTTCCACATGGTGGCTTCTCATTTATCTTGAGTTATTTGAAAATCCAACTTTCCTTTTGCACCATCAAATCTTAGCTGCAAAGATCAATGTGCTCCATCAGATATTTTTATAGAGTTCCCATAGTGGTGACACTTATCGGCTTCTCACTTGTCTTGGGGATTAATTGATATCTTGGCTCAAAACATACCTTAATTAGAATGTGTATGCTTAACCACATACTATCAATAAATGGGAACATGCTCAAGATTTAATTATGAGCTACATGCTTGACATTTGTTACTTCCTAGTTTGTCTAAGGGATTCATTGAATTGTCCACCTTTGATTCACATCGTTAGATACTCTTTGGTGATAAAAATGGCTCTATCATATCTTACCCATTAGAGAAAATGTTCTCTATTAGATATTTCATTTAAGATCCATGATCCTACCATTTGGAAAATCCTCACTTGTCTTAGGGCTCTTGACTTTCAAACTTACACTCTCCATCAAATCTCTAGACTATCCTCGAGATGGTGACACTTGTCACTCTCATAGAGCCCTTAGAACCTTTGACATTAAAACTTTGATATGAAATTTTTAGATCATCTCCAAGTAATCAAATGCCTATCATTAGATTTCAATTTACTAGGTTGAGAATTATTGGTTCCTATGGACAATGAAGATAATTAAGTCAAACCTTGGGAAATATATAAAACTTAAGATAAAGTTTTAGACTAAGGTTTTTTATTATTATTAATAAAAATGAATAAATTTTTAGGCTAAAGTATTTAAGCTAAGTTTTAAGACATAATTAAAAGGGACCCTATGATCAATAAAATTGACTTAGCCTAAAGTTTTGTTTTATTAACAAATACAATTTCAAACTTAGTATAAATTTTACGCTAAGGTTAGAATATAATAAAAGATCCCCCATGATATTAAGACATAAAGTACTTAGTATAAGGTTTTATACTAAGGTCAGGGTTGTATTGATAAATATGACTATGACCTAGGCTAAAGTTTAAACTAAGTCTATAATAAAGTGTTTCCCATGCAAATTTAAGTAAAATAACCCACATAAATTTGAATCTCATTTTAAAATACCTAGACTAAAACATTTTTAGACTAAGATTTAACATTATTAAGACATATTTAATTAATTAATTAAATACAAAGGGTTATTCAAATTAAAGAGTCCAATTAGCTTTAAATCATGAAGATAAGACATTATCCATCCAGATGAACTCCATTAATCCTGCCTCTTGAAACATAGAGATTCAATGTTATAAAATAATATCAAATTCAAATAAATACTATGTGCTAATAGACCCATGCCAACTAGATCAACAAAAGGTATTTAATGCTAGTTCTTGATCAAGTTTAATTTCAAGGTAAAAATTTATATAAATTAAAACCAAGGGTCCCCATTTAATAGAAATGGGGGTATGTTGACCTCAACACCAAGTTCACTTTAGTGTTTTTTCTATGAAGAGTGTAGAACCATACTCTAAAATAGTGGGTAGTGTTTGATCTTGATCCTCTTCTTCCACTTTAGATTTTATTTGTTGCTCCTAAAGCTCTAGATAATGGGATAAATATGAATCTACTGGTTTTAGTAGAAGCCAATTGGAAAATATCTAGAGAAAGATGCTCAAATAATTTATGTTGTTCAAATGTGATAATGGAACTAGCTATAGATATAGGACTTGGTTGACATTGTGATTAATTTAGAGATGAGCAAACTTCCCCATCAAAGAGATCCTAGAATAGGTTTTCACTCAAGGTCTTATCTTTTTATTTACTCTTTCCCTAATAAAAGAGTGCCTCAAAGAGGTTTTCACCCAAGGATATTGATGTTTTATCTTTTGTGTGACCAAGAAAGTTTGATTGCTCTCCAAAGTAGGAAGCAAATTTTAAAGAGAAGTCAAAGCCTTCCTTGTGATCTTAAAATGGAAATCCATCTCTAAGGCCCATGTACATGATAATACATTCATCATTTTGTAGTATTATTTTTTTGGTCCCAGTTAATGAGGTTAATATGGAAAAGGTAAAGTGGATAATGAAATGTGATAGTCATAATAGAATTAGATTCTAATAGGTCAGTGTTAACAAGATAATCATAAACTCTATAATGGGATGTTGCATTGCTTCTAAGAGTCTCATTACTAGTTGATTCAGAAGAATCACTATCAAAATACATGTGGTCACCCCCAAGTGGTATAATTCTAAGACTGACTCATATTAGGCTTACCAATTGATAATGGTTATAGGATTCCTTACTCTCATGGCCCCAGGATTTTACTTATATAATCTAAGTTATCCATAATCTGATTAAGGATAAGGTACTTGGGATTTTGAATAAAAATAGTAAGGGTATCAAAATATTACAAATATCCTTCAACAAATGCTTCTTGAACATGAAAATATAAAGCATTAGATGGCCTAGTAGAACCCTAATAATGATTTAATACCTTGGCATGTAGATCATGGATCTCATGTACAAGGGATAATACATTTGAGAGGAATAACTAGCCATAGGAGGTTTTTCCATTTTTGAAGTTTATCAAGTTAAAATAGGTTGTTGTATAAGCTAAGTTGCCCCTAAGGTAGGTGTAATAATATTTTTGTCTAGGGGAGTGAGTATTGACCATTATTTAATTTTTGAAGTTTTTCATGGATAATATTAATAAGGTCATCTTGCATATCCGAGTGTTTGAAAATGAAATCTTTAAATTATTTATTATCAATTTCATCAAATATATTGTTGAATTCTACCATTATAGGTTAGGAAGTAAGAAAATAAATAGTCATATATTTTAAACCTTTTAATAAATCTAATCTATGAAGGATTACAAGAATTAAATATTGAAAAAAATCTATGATTTTAGAAATAATATCTGAGCATAAAAAACAAAAGGATACAAACCCTAAGAACATCTAAGGTTAGGGTTTGGGTGGTATTATAAGTAAGTCATGTTCAAGAGTTATCATTTATGTCATGATGATGTCATGGAGGTGTCTTAGTGAGTGGATGAAGTGCTTTGATAGCCTAATTAATAATGACAAAGTGTGCAATGTTCTTGTGCTAGTGTGCCTAATGTTGACTTGGTTGATCTTTAGTTTTGGCATGGTTAGAGATGTTTAGGAATGAATATTATGAATTGAGGTTGTGAAGTAGGTCCCATGAGATGTTTTCTATACTTTAAGTTCTTATGTGTATAAGTGGATTTCATCTAGTTGATCATTATTTTCATCCAAAAATTTTAGGTCTAGTGATAGAAAATCTAAGTAGGTAGTTTGTTGATGTCACCATTGCCACATGTGAATGAGTTAGGGGAAGTTGATCATATGTTTGTGATCACATTAGTCCCTAGTTTCTATGCACTATATAATAGTTCATGCACCTAAAATTAGTCAAATATATGTAAGTGAAAATTTAGGCTCCTAGGTAGTTTTACATTGTCTTCCCATACTTAGCCAAATTTTCATGAGGCAAGAAATACTTATCCAAATTTGCATGAGGCAATAAATAGTCAAGTAAGTACTTTGGTAATGGCATATCTCACACATGTGGATGTTTCAAAACAATATGGTAATATGGATTTTTTCATTTTTGATCCTAGTTGATTTGATCTAAATTTTAGGTCATGCACTAAAGCACATCAAAATATATGCATGTGCAAAGTTTGTCTTCCAGGAAATTCTTAACATGGTTGGCTCTATGGCTAGGAAAATATAAGTAAGCATTTTAATGTCATTATATCTCACATTGTTGAGGGTTTTAAGAGAATTTTTTAACATGGTTGTATTATCCTATGTGATGAGATCATATGGTCTAAATTTGAGATCATATGAATGAGTGAGGTAAAAATTATTAAGGTTTAAAGTTGGATTCCTAAATAGATTAAAAATGGTCCCTATCTTTGTCAATTTTACAAGATTTAAATTTATTAACCAAATGGAGATCTAATGATACAAAATTGATCATACAGATTTATCTAAAAACACATGTTGAGTCAAAAAGGTCAAAGTGATAGTTCTTTAATGTTGATCAAAGGTAAAGGGCAAGGATCTAACTATGAGCAGGTGTTCATATAGATTGATCAAATAATGAGTGCTATAAGATAAAGACTGAGATGATCTACATAGATTTATGGTGTACATTGAGTCAATATTTTAATATTTCATGAGATGAGGTCAAATGTTTGAAGTTTAACTGTGACCATTTGAATTCAAATATTTGAATTTATCAAAGCAAAAAACTAGTGCTATGTATTTTGGCCATATTTTTTGATCTATGTAAAATTTGTTGATGGTGTAAAAATTGAAATTGTATATGATTAAAAGGCACATATAGAAATATTAATGTTAAGGTATATATATTTATAGTCAAATATATGATCTATAAATTTTACTATGTGTTTGACTATGTTCTGCAAGTAACTCAAGAAGGCTGATCAAGTTCATTTTGATATTGTTCCAATGTTTAAATGATGAATTATATTTTTGGGAGTATTTTATAATACATAAAGATGATTATGTGTAGTATGAAGGTTTTAAAAATCATATGAAGTATGAATAAAGGTTTACAAGTTGACTATGTATTCACTCATGGTGATTGTGTGCACAAAATATTGTTTAAGCAATGTGTGCTTAAATATAAGGGTATTTTGATGGATATGAACACTTAAGGAGTACCTATAGATCATGTGTCATGGGTTCATGAGTTTTAAAAGTGTTCATATATTCTTAGTTTTCTTGAAAAAGTGTCAAAGCATTGAATGGGTCTCCATATGACCTAAAAATGACTTAGACATATTTGAAAGTGGATTGTGCTTAAGTGTGACCTATGTAAGATGCCTTAATGGTGAAGGCATGTATTATGGTCGACCAAGTTATTGATAATTCATGATATCTCTATATATAGTGAAATCAAAGATGTTGATTTCTAGACTTTGAGTGGAATATTTATGAGATAAGTTTTAGGTATTTATGAGAGTTGTGGAGTGAAGAAGAGGTAGAGTGCCCTGTTGATGAGTTAGTTATTAGAACAAATTAAGGACTCTATGTATGACCTTTAGGTCATATTTATGATACTTAAATAGTGATATTATAGTTTTAAGATTTGTGAAGAGGTTTGAATGTGCATATGAGGACACTTTGAGTGAAGAAGGGGAGATATTGTGGCATGCCTATATGAGAAACTTGTATTAGATAGAGAAGAAGTTTGTGCATAGGTTAAATATACATCATCAAATGTTGAAGACATTAGTTCTAAGTTGGATGTGTTCACTTAAAAGGAGGTATAAATGACATGATATTCCTTGGGGGTAATTATTCCTTGTGAAACAAGTGTTTCACTAAATACCTCTGGTCAGGAGGATATGATCAAGGATTGTTGGTATAAAGGATTTACTTAGTCTCTTGTTTTTAATTTATTATAGGATATTAGTCCATGTGTTTTAGGCTTGAGAGTGGGTTTTGTTTCCCATGAGGGTTTCCCATAGGAACTATGTGTTATGTGTTTGATCTTTTATATGCTTTAAATGAATGAGATCTTTTATTTATGTTGTTTGATCAAGTTGTTATATGTTGATTATTTAATATTCTAAAAGGGCTGAAATTTTAATAAAAATATCTATGTTCATTGATTCACACCCCATCTCAATGACTATAACTTTAACAAGTCAGGTTCACTAAATAAATTAACTTTTTTAGGGTTATGGAGTATAAACACTAGGTTGTTAAAATGTCTAAGAATAGTAAAAAGGGTATAAAACATACAATAAATATAATCGCTAATTTGTGAAATAATTGAGCTAAACTGATATTTATAATAATATCAATGAAGGAAAGAAATAAATACTTAGCTAGAAATTAACTAAGATAAAAGATTTAGAGGCTAAAAATAGTATAAAGTATGGTCTAAGTGTTTCAAATAGGATGCAAGTGTCATAACCCCTTTTATACAATACCACCCCACCCTTGATAATAGAGTTATAACACCATTGTCTACTTATGGTGATAGTGTCCTCTATGTAGGAACTATTCTAAGTTTTTTAGAGCACATTTGTCTAACTCTTCCAAGATTGTAATTTTGTAATAAAACCCTAATTCACAATCTATGACCCATTGTGAATGATTTTTTATGTAAATACTATACCTACATGTGATTAGGGAATCTAACTTGGCACAAATATTAAACATGTGGTGTTAGTTGGGTAGGCTAGACATCTTCAACACCCCACTATGATGAGAGTTGCCTACATACCAATACTCTTAGTAGGGATGAATCCCTTTATAGTTTTCCTCACCTATGTATTGGTCTAAGTTCATGTAAAGTTATTATGAATACTAATTTGAGTGATCTAACTAATGATTAATATTGGGAAACTAAGTAATATGAGCTTAGAAAGGTTGTATATGACCATATGCATAAGTAGGGTAGAATAGGGATTTATAACCTTGATTGTGTATAATTTTTTTAAGATTATTTTTGTGTATTTTCATCTAATTTATATCTAGTAGATAAATGGATAAAATTCATGTATATATACTGATATGATGCTTGTGCATGGTTTGAAATAGTTCTAGGCCAGCCTTAGGTACTTTAGGAATTAAAAAGATATCCATTACAACTTAAAATAGGGAAAATAACAATAGAATCCAAATATAAAAATAGATCTATGGTGTTATTTTCCACTTATGGTGCTAGTGTCTAGTGGTAGAACTTAAGGCATTATGATATTATATGTCTAAAGAAGGGTCTCAGACTAATTTTTATATGTATAGGGATGAGTGTTGCCCACAAAAAGGATGGATAATTATAAAAATGTGCCATAAAATAGGTTTATGGCTTAGATAAAAATGGTTGGTCCTAAGTAACACTCTTAACACTCAAGTGTCATTTTTATATGATTACAAATGGTAATATAGTAACACAAATTCACCAAAGTCCAAAGGTATGAGATGAAGATACATGGTGCCATCTTAGAAGCCTGAGACTTGAGGGACTAACTTAATCCAAAGAAAGATCACATAAGACTCTCAGGTGATCTAAACTATCCACATTATGGATTTTTATGTGACTAGATCTTAACAAAGCAAATTACATAGTCAATAGTGAAAGAATTACCATAATCTTGAGATCATGCTAAGTGACACAATCTCAATGATTCATAGTCCATAGAGTATACATGTCATACCAATTTACCCCCCAAAATATAGGAATGATAAAAACACCAATGAACATGGGTAGATACCATAATCTAATCCAAACACAATAAGAATCCTATAACCACCATAAAGCATTAACTAGACATAAACCAAAACTAAGAGGGATATAGTCTTGGTTCATTTGGCCATCATTTAGAATTTTTATTTGAGCTTGTGTAAAATGATAATTACACAAATTATATTGATATGACCATCAAAATTTACCTTTACCACTTCTAAAATAGTTGGTCTCCATGTGGTCATTTTGGTAGGACATATGGCTACATTAGCTCCTTGTCAAGTTCCTAGGTTCACTCTTACCACCCATCACTTCCCAAGTGACTTTGGAAAAACTACACATGGTGAAATATTATTAACCCAATACCCTACCACTCTATAGGAATAACATGTCTTATTTAGGGATATGTAGTAGTGGAATTATTCCATGAAACAACATTATAGTAGTCTATTAGCATGCAATATTCATGATCGATATAAATGCCTTTAGAATAGTAGAGTAGTAGTTCTTTTTCAATGTGGAAATATCCTACACACTTTATTATCCATGGGAATCATGCACAATATGGACATATCTAGAATAATAGGTCATTGGGATGATGCCACATGGTATCTTCCCATGCGCCTAATTGATTAGAATATTTACAATATGTAATGACATCTCTATAATAGTAGGTCATCAATATGATGCTACATCATAACATCCCACAATCCTACTTGTTCGAAGGATTTGTAAATTTCACATACATCTTTGGGATAGTGGGTTGTTGGGATGATGCCATGTGCCAACATATAATGAGCCTATTTGCCTAGAGGTTGGGCACCTAGTAAGGTTATTTATAGGACTACAGATTTATGAGATTGTGCCAAGTGGAAACATCTTGCTATCCCACTAGCCTAGTTCTTCTTATTCCTAATTACAAATAGTTCTTTACAATTGCCCAAGGTAGTTATTAGTTTTAGATATCAAAATATACAATTTCTCATTATGATAAAACATTGTAATATTATATGTATTCATTCCATTTTATTTCCACATAACTTCATAGTAATTTAACATGAGTATCATCTCTTCTAGGATCTCAATTGTTATTATAAGTGTATATTTATCAATTGATAGATTTATCAACATAATGTCAAGAATGTGCAAGGTTAAATTAATCCATTCAATATGATTCATATCTAGGAAGATACCCTCATAACCATTTGGCATGAACCCATAAACATCATCATAAGTCAAGCTATGCTCATATATGCACAAAAAAATTTACAGTCTAAATTTATTCAAATATAACATGCTCTTTTTATGAAAAGTGGAGACATACTTGCTTCAACTAGTTCCAAGGAGATTAATATTACCTCTTAATTCAAAATTGAATATTACCACTCAATAAGTTAGAGTAAGCAATATTATATTTATTCATAAAGTAAGCCATAAAACATAATATTGTAGTTTTAGCATATCATGGTTCATTGAATGGTCCTAATGATATAAAAGAAAAGATACACTTTCTAAAATACTCCTAGAATTTAATTTTAATAAATTTAGTAAGATGCATACACAACATTCAATTTTTTAGTATTCAACCAGCATTATAAAGGTGATGAACTCAAATAGATCATCCCTATAACTCCTAGATTTTTAACCTAGGCTATGATACCAAAATGTCATGCCCATTTTTTTATTAAAATATAGGTATGACACAATAATTTAACAAGAAAAACACTAATGATCATGGATAAATACTATAATTTAATCTAAACACAAAAATAATCATATAACTACCATAAATCATTAACCAGACATAAGCCAAAATTAAGAGGCCCACAGTCATAGTTCATTTGGTGAACATTCATAGATTATTACCAAGCTCTCATCAAATGATAATTGTATAGATGATGTTGAGATAGTCATAAAAATTGACCTTGATCACTATGAACATAATCGATCTCCACATGGTCACTTTGGTAGGCTATATGGCCATGTCAGCTCCTATTTGGATTCTTAGGGCCACTCTTGCCACCTATGACCTCAGAGGTGACTTTTTAAAAATTCCACATGGTGAAAATTTCCTAACCCATTACCTTGCTTATCTATAGGGCTATCACAACTTCCTTAGGTATATAGAATAGTTTAATTATGCCACACAAAAAAAAATCACTAGCCCACTAGCTTGTAGGATTCACATTCAATACAAATGCCTCTCAAATAGTGAAGTCGCAAGATTTTTTCATGTGTTAACATCCCACTAATCTACTGATCCATAATATTTATGCCAAATATGAATATATCTAGAATAGTGGGTCATTAATATGATGCCACATGGTAACATCCCATGAGGTTACTTGATTAGGGGCTTAAGAAGCTACACATACATCTCTGAGATAGTGGGTCATTATAATGATTCCATGTGGAACCATCATACCTACCCATTTTATTAGAGGATTTACAAGATACACAAACATCTTTGGGATAAGAAGTAATCAAGATGATGTTACATGGCAACATCATATGATCCCTCTTTATTAAAGTCTATGCACTTATTAGAGTCTTTTTGGGACTTTAGAGTTACAAGATTGTGCCACATGGTAACATCATACTAACTTGATATCCTAAAACTAATTGTAAAATTGACTATGTTAATGTAACTCCTAAGTTCACAAGATAGTGACACATGGCTTCCTCTAAACCACTCACTAAAATGTCATGAAATCAACCAAGGCAAAATTGTAAACAAAAGGCCAAGTAGATAAATTAACTAAGGCAAAAGTCATGAAAAGACATATCTATGAGGCATTTAAGGAAAGTCCAAGTGGATGAATTTATTCGATGAGGACAATCCAATTAAGGTAAAGGCCTAAATTTGACTAAGTAAAAGCTTGAAGACAAATCAAAAGATGATGAAGCTAATTAAAGGTTGACTATGACATTCTTCTACATAGAATAATTTAGCAAAGCTAGAATATGATATTAAAATCAAATCACAAAACATCAAGGATAAAGTATGAGTCCAATCAAAATAGAAAGAAATACAAGAAAGCATCAAGACTTGAACCAACCTTCGACACCAAACCAATATTCTTGTTGGTTTAGTTAGTCATCCTGATAACATAAGGTGAGATCAATTCTAATAATTAATTGATTTGTTCAATATAAGATAAAACTTTGAGAATGAATACATAGACCCAATCTATTAAATTGAGTTACAGGAGTGATTGAAATTTCAAATAAAGAGTATGAACATAAATGTAAGAAAAT
>JARHVA010001993.1:2612500-2737500 GCA_037957365.1 Torreya grandis
ACCATGTTTTGTAGGTGAAGAATGATGGGATCCTAAACTTGTGTGATAGTTCCCTACCATGACCTACTTAGCTATCATTTTTAAGCTACTTATTCTACTTTATAATCACTTAAAGTGATAGTTATGCACCAACACATGAAACCAACGTAAGTAAGCATCACAACCACTTGAATAAACACCAGTTGATGATGTAATTCAAAAATAAATAAAAGGATACCAAGTAGTCTCAATAATTAAATCAAATCCAAAAAAAAAATCATCAATTAGCTCCAAGATAAGCCTTTAGCTTGAAAATATTGAAATCAAGATCAAAACAATGCTAGTTTCCAAGCAATATAAAAAAAGCTTAGATAACTTAAAATAATTTTGGTAAGCACATTTAGTAAAAATCCAATCAAAATATGATCACTATGTGGCTCTACAAACCACTCAAGACAAGAATAAATAAGGTAAGAGGACATAAATAATCCATTATCCATCTAGAGAATCAAACTACATCACAACATATGGTGTATGTTCCATCGACCATTACTAATAAAATTTATTATGGAGCCAATTATAACTTTATCATGCCAAATTCATTATTGTTTGATTATGAGTAATATCATGTAGGAGGGAACTAAATCAATACCACTACATATAATGATAATGTAAATTTTAGTAATAACATGTAGGAGGGTTCTATACCATTTAAACGACACAATGATATAATTGAGTAGCTCGTACCTTGTGCCTCTTTAGATGACATATTTATAGTTATTTTGTATTTACCAAATACCAAGGTGTGATTTGGCATTTAAATCAAGCCTTACCTACTTTGACATGATAATTTAGATATAATGCATCTTGTAATTATATCCTACCTATAGGTACAAATATAATGTTTATGGTAAGAGAGATGTAGGTCTATCATTTTAAGAAGAGGGAACCTCCATGATTGCCACTTCTAATTCTTGTTGACATATAGTGTTTTATAAGTACCCAAGGTAGTTAAAAACTCCATATATCAAAATTTATAAGTTCTCATTATGAAAATATTTAATAATACAAAAATTTATTCCATTTTATTACCACATAATTTCATATTAATTTAGTATGATTACTATCTCTTTTAGGCTCTCAATCATTATTATAAGTGCAGATTTATCAATTGATTGATTTATCATCATATTACCAAGAATGTGCTAGGTTACTTTAATCCATTTCATATGCTTCATAGTGAGGAATATACCCTTGTAAACATTTTACATAAACCCATAAACAACATCATAAGTGATGTTATTCTCATATATGCAGAACAAATCAATTAGCAACCTAAAGCTATTCAAATATAACATACTCTTTTTATGAAAGAATAATTATGTAGAGACATACCTGCTTTGATTAGTTCCAAATAGATTCGTATTAACTCTTAATTCAAAATTAAATATTACCATTCAACTGGTTAGCATAAGTAATATTAGATTTATTCATAGAGAAATACATAACCTCAGTATCATAGTTTTACCATATCATGGTTCATCAAATAGTCCTAATGCTCAAAAAAGCAAGAGACACTTTCTACCATATTCTTATTATTTATGTTTAATAAATTCATCAAGATGAATATGCAACATTTAGTTTTTGAAAATTATAAATAGTGTTATAAAGGCTATGAACTCAAATAGATCATATCAAGAACTCCAAAAGTTTTAACTCAAGCTCTAATACTAAAAAGGTATGCCTAATTTTTCCCAAAATATAGGCACACCACACAATTTTAATGAATAAAAAACAAAAAACATGGATAAATAAAAGTATATAATCCAAATACAACAAGAATCCTACAACTACCATAAATCATTAACCATACATAAACCAAAATTAAGAGGGACAAAGTCTTGATTCATTCAACTAGCATTCATAAGTTCTTCCTAAACTTGCATCAAATGACAACTAAATAAATGATGTTGAGATGGTTGTAAAAATTGATCTCAACCATTATTTATGTATTTAGTCTCTATGTGGTCACTTTGGTAGTCTATATGGCCATATTATCTCCTATTTGGGTTCTTGGGTCCACTTTTGCCACCTGTCGCTTCCCACGTGACTGTAGGAAAACTCCACATGGAAAAAATTGATAACCCACTACCCTACCACTCTACATGGCTAGTAAAATTTCCTTGGGGATATGGAGTAGAGGAATTGTGTCATGAATAAACATTCTAAGAGCCTGCTATCTTATATGATTTGCACTTGATATGGATGCCTCCAAAATAATAAAGTATTAGGATTTTACCATGTGGTAGCATCCTATTTACCTACTTATCCATGGGATTTGCACCTAGTATAGACATATCCATAATATCATGTCATCAATATTATTCCACATGATAGCATCCAATGATCTTGCTTACCTAGAATATTTTCATGCTATACAGCCATCTCTAGGATAACACATGATTAAGATGATGTCATGTGGTATCATCTTGTGAGACTAGTTACCTAGAGGTTTTATAGGCTGCATGAACATCATTGGGATAGTAGGTTACTAGGATGATTCCACATGGAAAAATACTATGATCCCACTTGACCATAAGTTATGTACTTAGTATGATCATTTTTAGGACTACAAAGTTAATAGATTGTTTCACATGGCAACATCCCACTATCGTGCTATCCTAACACTAACCATACAACCAACTATGTGATGTCACTCCTGAGTTCATGGGATAGTGACATGTGGATTACTCTAAACCACTCACAAAAACCTCATCAAATTAACTATGGAAAAATAAAAAATAAAATTTAAATGATATAATTTCACTAAGGCAATATCCACAAAAGGACCTATCTATGAGGCATATAAGGAAAGCCCAGGTGGATCAGTTTAGCTAGAGAGGACAAATAAACTAAGATAAAGGCCTAAATTTTACTAAGTAATAGCTTTATAACAAATAAAAATGTGACGAAGGCAATTAAATGGTCATTACATGATTCCTTTACATAGAATAATTTGGCCAATCTAGAATCTGATGTTAAAAGTGAAGCATAGAACATTGACGCTTAAAGATGAATCCAATAAAATTGGTAAGGAATAAAAAAAGAAAGCATTGAGGATTGAACAAACCTTAAAATCAAACCAATATTTTTATTGGTTGAGTCAATCCTTATAATAACATGAGGTAGGCTCAATTTTTAAAAGCTTATTGGTCTATTCAATAAAAGATAAAAATTCAAGAATGAATACATAAACCTAAGATATTAAAGCAAGATAAAAGGAGTGATTGAAAGTTTAAAGAAAGAGAATGAACACAAAGTTAAGGAAATGTCTTAAAATATTCATCTAACATTGGTTAAATTTTTACAAGGATCTATAATGCTAACCCACCTGGTTGCCTTGCATTATTAAATCTTATCCCAAGAGCCATGTTATGTAACAATTACCATTTTTAAATAAGAGAGTTTTGATAAAGGAAAAGTCCAAGGTAGAAAAATTACTCAATTATTTAATTATAAACCCTTCCATAAGGTATTTATTTATCATAATAACTAATACTCAGACTATATAGTCTTATAACAAGCACTCAACCATTAAATTGTGATCCACTCGTTTATGGATATGATTAGTCTATAATATAAATTCTAATAGAATACATGATGAGACACAAAACTCATTTATTAGGTTGATTATCTAGATGTTTTGACTAAGAAAGCATATCTATTTTATTAAAAGAGTGATACATGCATAAAATTTAATCCCTACTTGCTATATTCCCTCCATGGATATCAATGATCAAGGCCTATCAAGGTTCTCAATAACACTCTTTATAAGAGTTGTTTAATATTTTATCTTACATAGATTATTCCTTATAAAAAGTTAGCAAACTAGATTTAGACTAGCTGAGAATAGTCCATATTATGATTGGGTTGACATAACTAGATTCATAAAAGCAACACAATTTATATATTAGTATTCTAATCATTTCCTTATAAAAAGTTAGCAAACTAGATTTAGACTAGCTGAGAATAGTCCATATTATGATTGGGTTGACATAACTAGATTAATAAAAGCAACACAATTTATATATTAGTATTCTAATCATTGGCAACCTAAATCACATGCCTTCATATAAGACTATTTTTTTTTTTTTTTTTAATTTTTTTTGTTTTTTGTTTGTGTTTGTGTGTGTGTGTGTGTGTGTGTGTGTGTGTGTGTGTGTGTGTGTGTGTGTGTGTGTGTGTGTGTGTGTGTGTGTGTGTGTGTGTAAAATTTAAAGTAATACCACTACAAATAACTCAAGATGTAATAAATAAGAAATCATGGGATATTCAACATAATGACATTTATATGCTTATAGATTAAGGTCATTATCTTGGATAAACTTCATCATGAATGTAAAAGCATACTCAAGGTTTCCATTCAATAAAGATCCATCACCAGGAGGTCTATTAATAATATATACTAAGGAGACTATGAAATAGTTCTCTACAATAATAACTAGAACATTTAGTTGGTAATTTAATAATAATAGTGACTCATACTCAAGACATAATCAATTATTAATACATAAACATAATAAGTTTAGATAATAATGATTAATCTTTGGCTTATAACAAGTTATATAAATTAGAAAAGCATGAGTATTCAATAGATGAAGATGAGACCCTCTTCACTCCAAGTGAAATTTTGGCCAACAAAAGGTGGGATCATCTCCCAACCATTTTTCCATCTTAAGTGACTACTCTAGTAATCCCTAAGTAGGACTCTTAGCTCTAGGCATGTTCACATCATGGTGTAAGGTAACACAAAATGAAATAAACATTTCTTAGGGTCAAGGATATAGTTACTAACAAGGTGATAATCCAAGCCTCTCTTATTCAATACATTACCAACCTCAAATAATTTCTTAGCAAGTATAAAACACAAAATAGAAAACGTAAGGATCATAAGGATAGGATCCATCCGACACATAGCCACTAAGATATATTCTATAAGTAGTCATGAGAGGATTTAGGAAAGCTACCATCATGTCCAACATAAGAGACTTACCCCTTCCTTCATCATGAATGATGTGACCTTTCAGGTCCTCAAAACTCTTGAATGGCAATCCTTACTATCAGAGTAAACAAAAATACTAGTAGATAAAAATATCATGGAGGAATATATCAAAAGTAAACTCCCACTCCAGGGGTAAAACACTATGGGAAAAATAAACACAACCATAAAAAAATAATGAAGAGAAGAAGTAAGCCAAATTCCTTACTTCTCTCAAACATAATAACTCAATAAAAAATCACACAAACTTCATGTAGTCAAACAATATTATATTCAATTCAATAGGATACCTAAAAAATGATCTAGTTCCTTATATGGATCTTTTCTTAAGTTTTATACCATCTGAGTCTCTCCATCTATAGGCTATCTACTTATTTCCTTTCTCTTATTCCTTTGTTCCCAGGGAGTCTATAAATGCCAAATGCCCGCCAATCCTTTTCTCAGATACCCACCCTCCTCAAATAGGTATTTTAACCTTATTACAACCAAATCAAAATGTGACAAGTGTTTGTTCTTCCCTCGTATAAACCAACCTCTTCTATTGGCCAACCCATGATTTCATAATGGGTAATATTTTTTTAGTCCATAATATCACATGATGACTCATATAGAGCCATATAGTTGATTTTAAGATCAACTCCAATGGTTCCCATTGATTCAAGTTAGTTTCCAATTAATGGATGGATTGAAATATAACACTAGATAATGTGGATTTTGGTCTACTTCATCTCATGCATTAAATATGACAAGCACAAAGGTGGTTCAACCAACCCAATAAAGATTAAAACCACTACAACATGTCAAGTTTTAAATGAAAAACTGAATGGTATATATGTCATTGAACATAGATAAATTAATGTTTAGAAAAGATATGGGTCAAATATATTTTCACACATGATGCAACTATGTTTGGTGTAGTCCTTATTCCTTTGGTGGATATGAATTTTTCCTCCACACACATTAAAAACATGAAATACATTACCCTGATAGTTAAGATTGTAATTATAACATGCTATATCATTTACTTAAACCAATGTAATTAAGTTACCAATAAATTCAAAATATCATGAAGTGATATTCTTATAGCACCTAAATGCATATATAATTTCAATAATAACCTAATGTAATAATTTAATCATTGCTAAACCAACATTTACTATGTGCATAATCATCTTACCTTCAGATTCAACACCACAAATGGAGTATAATCATTGTTTTAGCATAGTCGAATGGTTTTCTCATGAGGCTGCTTAAAATATAACACCAACATGACAAGACTTGATCACCTAGAAAGTGATATTTTGATAGATGTCATGATCATTGAATATCATAGCCATAAAGCATATGTAAAATTTAATATTATGATCTAGACTTGAATTTTGGGTAAATGATAGTTTAATTATGTTTACAATTACAAACAATAACTAGGAAGGAGGCAAATCAAGTAAGGTCAATCGTCATAACTTGCCAACCCTAACATTCTCAAGAATCAATCAAGAAATAATATTTAATAAAGATATAGACTTGGGAAATACTCAAAGAATAACCCATCAAGATCTTGTATTTAAATATCAAAGATGAAACAAAAAGGTTAAAGTTCAATAATGATCAAAATTTTAAATTGACAAGGATTTTGGAGTGAAGTCCTACATTCAGAGAAGTAAACGAACTAGATAGTCATAACCAAATCACATAATTTATAAAAGGGATTTCAATTAAATAGGGTGGATATCATGAGCCAATATTTGGAAAGGAAATTGAACATGAAGGTAGCAATGACTAAATAAAATAGCATAAATTGGATGGAGGGGGAGAAACAATATCAAGGAGAGTGTACACAACATAAATTTACTTCACTATTTAGAGACATCAGTAACTTCATGAAATGGAGGAAATGTATCTATTTATATATTGAAATAAACTATTATTCCAATATTTATATGCCTATTTATCAACATTTAATAAACAATGATACATTTAAAATAAGTTTTATTATCTTGAAGATAAGCACATAAAATTAGGAATAAACAAAATAGAGCATGAACTAGTTGATCCATCATTGTGATCCTTTTAAAATTAGGTGTATTTTATTATTGAGACCACTGATTAGTTTATGGACAATAATTATAAGTAAATAGACATTGAATCATTAGAGCTTGGAATGTAGTGGAGATTGCATCCCCTTTCATCTTGAAAGTGGTTAGAATATGGAAATTGTGTCATGACTTGTTCTTATCCTTTATTACTATGTTATATCAATAATTTGAGTTATAATCAATTGCCAAATTTAATTTTGGTCATAAAATTATTAAATTTTAGTTGTGCATCAAGTAATTGTGTCTTATTTCTTTGCTTATATAAGTAGTAGTGCTTCACATTGTAAATGGTCAACTATTTGTTCACTACAACTTAGTTGGAATTATGCCAAGATTATACTTATAATTCTCATTTATTTTGTCATGATTAGTCACTATATTATATTAATTTTAGAAAATTAATTCCTACCAATAATTTATTTGAATTTTTATTTTCAAGTTATAATATAATCATATTGTCTAGCAGCTAGTTTAATTTACTCTAACTTCTCATTCTATTTATTTTGAAGCTTTCATTAAGTAATTATGTGTAATAGATATAAGATTATACATTTGATTTATTTTATATATATATTATAAAGTATACATTAATAATTTTCCTTTGAGTATTTCTCATTTTATTAGTTAATTTGTGAAATATCTAAACCCGATGCCCAATTATGTAATTACAACTAGCCATGCTTTCTATTTCTTATCACTAGGATATTTGATCTCAGTCAAAGAATCATCATTTTTTTAATTACTCATTTCCTCTCTTTTAAATTTTTAATGATAATATGTCCTAATAAATATATTATAATTTATATATCTTATGAAATGATATAGTAAACATATGGTTCCAAAAAGCCCACAACATTAGAAAACTTTAATTTAGTTGCACCTCTAGTGGTAATAGTTATTTCTCACATAACTAAACATTTTGGAAATTTATCAGAGCTTGGATACCTAGAATAATATTAAAAATGAGGGTATATTCATCCCATGTGTTTTACACTCCCATTATCCTCTTAAATTAGTTATTCCAATAGTTGTATTTGAGTGGGTTACAAATTGAGTCTAAGATAAATTGGTGCTAGAAAGAGGGTTTGAACACAATATTTAAGGGATTGAATATTTGATATTAAAATATATAAATATTCTAAGATTATTATTATTTATAGAATCATGTTATTTTAACTAATCCTTATGTTTTTAATGTGTTGTGTGCTTAAAATCCACACAAACAAAATTTTGTATTTATCACTTTGAAGTCTTCTTAAAGGATCACACAATATTAAGTTATGTTTGGTCATAGAAGATTAATTATTTCTCCTCTTCAATGTAATATACATATTATATATGATCGAGTTACATAAAAAATATTAGTTTAGCCAACCAAAAAACCCCCACAATATATAACCAATAGACAGGTTCAAATGGATACAACTTTGCTAGTTGGATCAACTAGAAACATTCCTAATTATGTGCATGATTTACATAGAAAACTTGAGTGTTATCTTCCAAAGTTCAATCCAAACATTTGAAGGAATATGAAATAACATATTACATCTTATAAAATACCCTTAGGTTACTTAATGTTGAACAAAAATATGTATCATGTAACTTATTCCATTTCACCTTGCTTGATAAGGCTAATTACTAGTTTATGAACCTACCTGAGATTTCAATTGTGGGATAGAATTAATTGAGTAGTACATTTTTATCATAGTTTGACTAGGTAGTAGATCTAATAATCTTATACCAGGAGTTTTATTGCCTGAAAAAGGAACCAGTGAACCTATACATAATTCTAATGCATGTTTTCAAAAGATATATAGTAAGGTAACAACATTATATAGACCAAATAACTAGCTAGCATTATAAATTTTCAAAAATTATTTAGATCCTAGGATTGCCACTTTATTAATTGGAGATCCAAATGTCATTGATTTCACCCTTGCATATACAGAAGTAATAAAAGTGGATAGACAACTCAATCAGCAAGGGTAAATGTTGGCTCACATTCCCAATGTTATCCCAAACATGTTATCATTAAACTTAATCCCACATACAAATAAAATGTTCCATTTCCACACTCTCTTCAAAATATGAATCAACACCTTCTACAACATGATATCCCTAATCAAAATCTAGTATTTATATATCAAATTGATAATGAAGCTATGCCTCAATCTTACAACTAAGCATTAATTCAAGTTGAAATTACTAATACACAAATCTCATCTCAAGATGCAATGGTCTAGAGATTAAGTAATGATTTTATAAAATTTTAAAAATAATTAATTCATTCTATTATTAGAAATTATGCCCCAAATTTCACTTACCAATGTAATTACAATCCCTTCAATAGAATGGGTAAACAAGTTGAGTCATCATCCAATAAATTTCTTGAGATCAATATCATGGAAATTATCCTACTTATTTTGTGTCATATGCATAACACAACCCATCATGGATAACTTGATTTTATTGAGTTTTTCAAAGCTTTTAATATTATTAAAAAGTAAATGAAATAATATGAGGTTGTCCCAAAAGACTAGAATTCTTCAAGTCATTCTAATGCTCCCAGTTCATCAAAATCCCCTAATACAACCATTGTTTTAGAGACTTTAGACATTCCTAATGTAGAATATAATGAACATGACAAGAATACCACATATAATCTTTCTAGAAATACTAGAGAGGAAATTATACTCTTAGGAGTAAATCACATCATCCTTTGAATACTTCAACTCTACTAGACAATTTTGTTACACCTCCTAATCTTAAATCTAGAAATGATCCACCTCCACCAAAGTTAGGGGATAATTATCCCTCCACTATCAACATAAGTTACAACATTGTAGAGGATAAGAATAAAATAAAAGATAATATAACCCTTCATAAATTGGAACAAATTACTAAACAAATGGATTTACATATTAAGTCTCTTAATAACAAGAGTATTCAACCCAAACATAAAAATCATGCTAATACCAATATTGTAATACATAAGATTAAGACTGAGGTTCCAAAATTTCTATTAACAATCTAAATATTTGGTAATTTTTTTCATAATTACCTTATTTATTTTGGTGCCTTAGCTAATTTTGTACATGTATATATTTGTAATAAGTTTAGATTGGTTCTCATAAAATCATATAAAGTGGTAGTTTAGTTAGACAAGTCTAAATTCAAGTTTATATGAGATATATTAAATGTCCATACATAGTTACAAGTTGAACCAAGAGTAAAAAATCATATACATTCAAGTTGTTGATATCCTAGAAACATATGCCATGATATTAATCATGGATTGGGTGAGATATCTCAATGGTTATATGGTAATATGTTTTTCCCAAATGTGGCTTTCATGGAGAGGAGTGGAAAATCATGTCATGATTGATATAAATCAATGCATGAAGTTTATGATTATAGATTATAATTTTGTCGATGAAAAAAATTTAATTTTATGGATGTAGGTGTCTATAATATGATTATGAAACCAAAAAATAACAAAAATATTGAATAAGATAACAATTTATGTGGTCTTTGTATTTTTATGGACATGCTCTAAACAAGGATCTAGAGTAGGTATTATAATTATTAATCCATCTAATAAAAATTATGTAAGAACATAAAGACTTAAACTCCTATGTATAAATAACATGGAAGAATATGAAGCTTTAATTTTGGTATTATAGTTTGTAACTAGGTATGATATTCAATAATTGAAAGTCTATCATGACTCTAAATTAGTCATCAATCAGGTAAGAAATATGTTTCAGTGTAATCTCTCTTGTTTTAAAATATATAGACATCAATCTTGGGATATAATTGAGTCATCTAATGGTATCAATATTTTTTCCTTGAACTAATAATGCCATGCTATATTCACTAGTTATTTTTGCTGCTAACCTCATGCCATTGGACAATATTGATTTACAAAATAATCACATGGAATTAATTTCATGTACATTTTCACTTTATAATGTAAATAATTTCCCAATGTTTAAAAATGATATAAATAATTTATATTTACTTTATAATTCCAAATATTTCAATACACAAGTGATTGATGAGGATGAAAGGAGTGATTTGAATGTATAACATTTGTGATGATGATGGAATGTTGAACCTTAAACACAATCATATTATGAAGGGAATGATTCATTATAAATATTATTTAACTTAGATAAGCCTGTAACTATATGGAAAATTTTCATTAATTCTAGTCATAAATTATGGCTTATTAACATGGGGATATTGAATAAACCTTAAAACATCAATGTAGGACCAAAATGTAATGAATAAGAGGTGGAATGGATAAAAAATAATGTTGATTTACTATAAAGATGTCATTTCATAGACATATGGAGACCTAATGGTGTTTGATCCCAACATCATGACACATAATATCCATTTGAATCATGATTAAAGACCACTCAGATAGTGTTAAAGACTATTAAATCATGTTCTTGAGACACTTATCTAAAATGAAGTTCAAAAGTTATTATCACTTATTATAATCTTTCTAGTGCATCATTCAACCTGGGTGGATAACCTAGTACCACTAAGAAATAAGAATGGAAAAAATCAGATTTGTGTGGATTTCAATAAATTGAATCAAGATTTAGACAAGGGTAACTATCATTTGTCATCTCTAGATGAAGTTGTTCAAAAAGTTAGTGGGTCTGAGATGATGTCTTTCTTAGATGTATTCTCAAGTTACAATCAAATTTTTGTCGACAAAAATGACATATCTAAGTAAACTTTCACCATAAAATGGGTTATGTTTACCTATAAAAAATATGCCTTTTGATTTGATCAATATTGACAACACTGTCCAAAGATATATGGACATTAAATTTTAATGGCTAATTTGTAAGTTAATTATTGTTTACATGGAATATTTAACATTGCTTTTTAAATGTAGATCAAACCACTTGAACCACTTACATAATATTTTTTAACACTATTGTAAATTTGACATTTTTATCAATCTTAAAAAAAAATATTATATGTAATAAAAGTTAAGATTATCGGCCATATAATCACAAAGCAATGTATGTTGATTGACCTTGATTGAGATAATTCCATTTATGTAATTAAATTACCAAATAGTAAGTAGGAATTGAAATTTATTTTGGTAAGATAAAATTTTTTTGTAAGTTATTTTATGATTTTTTGGAAATAGTTAAACCTTTAAATTCTATGTTAAAATATGGATCCAAAGTAGAGTGAATCCCTACTTCAAAGAAATCCTTCAATAAATCATGGATGGCATAATGCAAGCCCATGTTTTGTTCAATCTAAATTATTCCAAAGACTTTTATTTGTATTCATTTTCCTCTTATGATAAAACTATAAAAGTAATTACACAAAATCATGAATATGAAGAACAACCTATAGCTTTTATGTGTACCAATTTGAAATAAGTTGAATTACGGTACCCTATGTGCATAATTCTCATCCAATGAATTTTGAATCACCAAATATGATTCATCACCAAGAAAATACATGAATAGAACTACAAATTATCCTCCTTATAATCATGAATCCATGAATCCAAAAATGTCAAACGTTTACCTTGATATTAATTTTAATTGACCATTGTCATGTAGTTGTTGGAGGATGATTACCTCTCAAGGAAGTTGTTAAGGTTGTTGACACATTTTTTTGAAAGATGAGAGTTTGGATTCATATCTAAAAATGCTTATGTAGAAGGGACAAAGTCCATATAAATTTTTATTAACATTATGATAGTGATTATATTTATATTTATAATTTATTTTGTATCTTTATTTCTATCATATTTAAATATATTAGTATATTTATGAGTTAATAAATTTTTAGAGAGTTGAGATAAATTAAGAAAGGGCGTCAATAAATTACAATTATGATTTGGTATATTTTAGTCTATTGATTAAGGGTTTCCACACTTGATTAATCCCTAAACCTTCATCCCTATTTAAATTTTGGTCATGTCTACCTATATGTATGACTTCTCTCAACTTGCATTTTTGATATTGGTCCTCTACAAAAAGAGCCTTCATCTTCTCAATGAAAATGGAATGTTTGGTATTCTAGGATTGTTTAATGAGGGCTTATTTGTCTATATTTTCTATTATAATGTCATTAGAATGATCCCTAATCCTAATCAGGAAGGATTAACCTCTTTCACCAATATATGAAAATCTATAAAAACACTCTATTTTATAAATCCCACTCTTTGACCAAGGTTGAACTTGGTCCTTAAATGATTTTATTGATTGTATAAGTTTGTTAATAGGAAAGAATTTAGTGGAGATTTTTCATCATTTCAAGATACTAGCAATATTATTAGAGACTCCTTTCATGAAAGGTAAGCAGGCCACAAGACTTGTAGTCTTGGTGTTAGTTTTAAGTTTCCTAGTGTGACCTTCCTTATCTTTCTTAAATTCTCTTGAAATTTTCTTAGTTTTATACCCATTTTTATTAAGACCTATTTAATATGGTCTAGTTTTTAGGCTAAGTTATTATCATAAGTGACCCTAGAAGATTTGGTGGCTAGAGTCATCAACACTCCTAATTTTTGGGTCAGGTGATGGTGTGAAGAGTCATGTAAATGAAGGTCTATATGTGTGATTTGTATATAGATATTTTTTTGGAAAGTAACCATCAACATTTTGATAAAAGAGGACATATAGGAAAGGTAAGACACCTTCTTCTTCTACCTCAATTCATGAATTGAATTCTCAAAACCAAATTGTTGAGATGAGTGTAGAAACATTCCAGGGATTCTCTACCATGTTTCCAACACAAGTTTGTGTCATTGACATATTTCATCCAAAAATTGGGTTTAATGGGAAATTTGTGGAGGTCCCTCTCTTCAAATTTATCCATATAAAGGTTAGATACTATAGATGAAAGTGGGGAGCCCATTACCATCCCTTAAATTTATTCATAAATGTATCCTTTGAAAGAGAATAAAGTGTACCTAATATAGAGAGCTACTAATTTGGTTTTTTATTCATTAGTATAAGCTTGGATGATATTAATAGCATCTCTAATTAAAAAAACTTGGTGTAAATGGAAACTATGTCAAAGCTAACCAAAATATCATTTCACTCCACTTTTGTATCCTTGATAAAGTTTATAAAGTCTGTGGAAACTTGGATAAAGTAAAAGGAATTTACTAATAGGATTTTAACTTTGAAGATAAAAAGCTACAAGTTTGTAGGTGGGAGAGTTAGTGGTGTCCATGATAGGTCTAAGAGATTTGCCTATTTTATGGATTTTTGGGGCCCCATATATTCTAAGGGTGACTTATTTATTAGTAATACATTTATTTTTGATCATATCTTCCAAGGAAAATTATTTGATAATCTAAGTGACCTCCTCATTATTTTGGACATAAGGTTATTTGTGATCATGTGGTACCTCCCACTATTGTTAAGATGATCAACCATTTACTGTCATAGTCTACTCTATTCATAATGAATATTTAATTTCCCTTATCTTCTTTGACAATGATAATTTTATTTTTATTATTTAAGGACTTAATATCTCTCCATTCCTCATTGTAAAAATCCCTTGATGGAGGTTGGGCATGCCTTAAAGAGACAACATAATCTTGTCTCACTTTGTCAGCGATGTCTGATGAAAGACACTTAAGATCATTCTTAATTCCTATAATAAATTCTTTATGAGGGATGAATTGAGGTGAAATATCAAATCCCAAACCTTTTTTGAGCACATTAAAATCATACCTATTTAAATGAATATTGGAGAGGTTTTCATCAAATTTATTCTCCCAACCTGATAAGTTAGAGTTAACCAAGATGGGATTGTTAGAGTTATTATTATTATTATCAAATTTCGGAATTTTTGTTGTCATAGTTGTGATTGGTGTTAAAATTATATTTATTGTTAAAATTTTTGTTTATTATTATTATTATTATTATTATTATTATTATTATTATTATTGTTATTATTATTATTTATATTAACTAAAAAGATATTGATATGATTTGTATTAGCCTAATTATTAGTATTAGATTGTTGGTTATTATTAGACTATTGGTTATTATTAATAATTACAGTTTATAATTATTATTTATATTACCCATACATATATTATTATGATCTATATTATCTTAATTATGAAGAGGATAACTATAATGTATAATCCCAAAGTTGTCTTTTTGTTTGTTGTATACTAACTTTATCAGATATGGGGTTGTTACCATTCTATGAGATTGAAATAATACATGGGATGGTGATAAGCCACATTGGTAAAAAATATAATTTGATAGAGCTTGGGATATATTACCTCCACATATTTTATTATCCATAGGATAAATGGGTTAATAAATGAAAGGATCATTATTAATAACCTTGAAATGAGGAAAACTATCTTGTAATTTAACATGTATTTCTCTCAGTTGGTTGTATATTGAAGGCAATGTACACACATCTTGAGGTTGATTCACTACACTATAAGGAATATTAATATGGTATTTATAATTTTAATCCAAATTATCATGGGATGGATTACCTCTAAACACCTTATTATCCAAGGTATCCACACATATGTTCATATCCCTAGTGATAGTTACTAGATACATCATTAAATATAGATTGTCATAATTGGTGGATATTAATGTATAAAATTTTTATCAATTAAAGAATGAAGAAATATTATAATTGCATAAGCACCAAAAGGTCACATCATTAATAAATAAATATATGGATGGATTGGACTGTGATATGAGTTATATTAAACTCTTCCATCTTTAGGTTTCTAACTGGTTACTTGGCTCTTAGAATCTCCTCTCACATATTCATTATTTGATTGCCATATACATTTTTTGGGATAAATGAATTACCTCCACATTATTGACTTCTATATTGAATCACCTATTTCATCTTTTCTAGAGAAGTGATCTCCACATTCCTTGAACTACCTACTAGAGTGGTTTTCACATTCATGCTAACATGTGGAGAGGTATGTCTTCATATCAAGGAATTAGAGGATGGATTATATATTTTAATTAATCCTACCATAATGTTCTAATTTTTTGAGACTCTACTTGATGATTTCACCATATCTCCATCCAATCTTTCAAAATTCTAATGTCATTGCTTCCTCTAGTAGAGGGATCTAAATTTTCCTTTTTCTATTTCTTTTACCTTTATTTTTGATCCCAATACACTAGAAAAAGATAAATAATCAAAATGACCCCATAAATCAACTTGGAAATACATTATTATATCAACTCTCAAATAATTATTAAATCATAAATTTACTAATAAATAAGTATAATATAAATAATAAAAATAAATAGAAATAAAGATATAAACAAAATTATAAATATAAATTCAATCACAATCTTACTATTAGAACAAATTTATATGGACTTTATCCCTTACACAATCATTTTTAGATACAAATTTAAACTCTCTTGTCTTTCAATAAACCATGGCAACCACCTTAGCAACTATTTTGAGTAGAACTCATCCTCAAATGACTACATGACAATGGTCAAGTAAAATTATTATCAAGTTAACCATTTGCAATCTATGTGTTAATCCTTATAAGGAGGCTAATCTAAAGTTCTATATATATATATATATATATATATATATATATATGTATATATATATATATATATATTTATTTATAATTATGAATCATGGGTGATGATTCTAAATGTGATAGATGAAAATTATGTTCATATTTTCACCCATAAATCAACTATTTCCTCTCACAGACTATGACAACATCAAAGCTCTTAGTTTTATCCTATATGGGAGGGAATCATATTCAAAGGCAAATGTTATAAATAATCTAAGGAAAAAAATGGAAAAAAATAACCATATACTTATCCTTCTTGAAGAGATGCCAAGATAATAAGGTATTTCCATCTTTCATTTTAATTAAACATGTTCTATAAAATGGGAATAATAAGATCTTTGAGAGAGAAAGACTATCACTCTTATGCTATTTTATATGTATAACAAAGGAAAAATTTGACCAAATCTTAGTTTCTTTGTAAAATATTCACCTATAACTATAAAAGGTTATCCAAACAGATTTTTGGGGTTGGTTTAATTGTTTTCCTTTTGCCAATTCACTAAGATCAAAAAATAAAGGCATAATAAAAAAAGAAAATTTAGATCACTCTTCTAGAGGAAGTAGAAATGCTAGAATTTTGAAAGTCTGGATGGATATTAAATGAAATCATCATGTAGATTCTCAAAACATCATAACACTATAGTAGGATTAATGCAAAATAATAATCCATCCTCTGATTCACTAGTAAGAAGGCAGACCTCTCCACATATTACCATGAATGTGAAAACCACTCTTATAGGTAGATATAGGAACATGGAGATCATTACTATCAAAAATATGTAAAAGGAGATTTAAAATAGCATTCAGTCATGTGGATTTTATTTTTGTAGCCTAATAAATGTAGATATCATTTTAATAATGAAGATGGGAAATGAGATTAATAAACCAAGTAGTTAATTGAATACATAAATATGGAAGAGGTTTTTAGAACTCATTTATTAGTCCAATACAAACATATATTCAAGTATGAATGACTAGACCTTTTGACACTTAGGCATAAATCTAGTAAAGGCAAATCTAGTATTTTTAATGTATTAATAGATGATTCTTTTTTGCATTAATTTCCACCAATCATGATAATCTCTATTCAATGATGTCTCCACTAACTAGCATTAGGGAGATGAAAGTACACATGGATACCTTGGATAAAAAAGTAGTTGGAGGTAATCCATCCCATGTTGATTTGGATTCAAATTCTACCCACCCTAGTAATATGCCTTCCATTACAATGAATTGACCTTAAGATGTAGGTACATTACCTTCAGCATAAAACTGATTGAGAGAAATCCATGATAAATTACTCAATGATTTTCCTCATTGCAAGTTTATTAATAATTATCCTTTCATTTATTGACCTATTAATCCCATGGAGAATAAAATAGGTCAAGGTGAGCTATCCTAAGCTCTATTAGATTATATTTATGACCAATGTGGATTATCACCATCCCATGCATTTTTTTAGTCTCATAGAATGGTAACAACCCCATATTTGATAAAGTTAATATAAAATGAGTAGAAAAACAACTTTGGGGTTCTACATTCTATTTCCCCTCTTTCTCAGCAGGCTAATATAACACATAGCAATATATTTATGATTAATAAAAATAATAATTATAAAATAATCACTAACAATAAAAACCAATGGTGTAATAATAATAATAATTAGGTTAATACAGAGCATAATAATATATCTATGTTAAATAGAAATAATAATAATAATAATAATAATAATAATAATAATAATAATAATAATAATAATAACAACAACAACAACAACAATAATAATAATAATAACAATAATAATAATAATAACAATAATAATAATAATAACAACAACAACAACAATAATAATAATAATAATAATAATAATAATAATAATAATAATAATAATAATAATAATAATAATACCAATCACAAATTTGACAACCAAAATTTCCACATTAATAATAATATATGTAGTAATCCCATCTCAATTAACTCCAACTTATTAGACTGGTAAAATAAATAGGTTGTAAAACTCTCCAACACTCATTTAAATAGGCATTTTTTTAATGTCCTCAAAAAATGTTTGGGCTTTTATATTTATCCTCAAATCATCCCTCATGAATAATTTATTATAGGAATTGAAAATGTTCTTATGTGTCTTCTATTAGACATCACTAACAAAGTGAGATAAAATTATGTTGTATCTTTAAGGCATGCCTAACCTCCATCAATGAATATTTCCAAGGAGGAATGGAGAGATTTAAAGTCCTTAAATAATAAAAATAACATTATAATAAAAATAACATTATTATTATCAAAGTAGATAAGGGGAATGTAGTAGTCATTATGAATAGAGTAGACTACGAAAATAAAATGGTTGATCATCTTAACAATAGTTGGAGCTACCGTATGCTCATAAATAACCTTGTGTCCAAAATAATGAATAAACTCACTGAGATCATCAAAGAATCTTCTTTGGAAGATATCATCAAAAATAAAATTATTCCTAACAAATTGGTCACCCCTAGAATCTATGGGGCCCCAAAAATCCATAAAATAGGCATACCTCTCAGACCTATCATGGACACCACTAACTCTCCCACCTACAAACTTGTGTACTTTTTACCATCCAATTTAAAAACCATAGTATGAAAATATTTTTCCTTTATCAAAGATTTTACACACTTTGTGAACTTTATCAATGATAAAAAAGTGGAGAAAATTTAATTTTTGCTTGGCTTTGATGTAGTTTTCATTTATACCAAGGTTCCAATTTTAGATGATATTAATATCATCCAAACATGTAATAATGAACAAATAATAAAATTAGTATTTATGTATCTTAGGTCCACTTTATTCTCTTTTAAAGGGGTAATTTATGAATAAATTTAAGGGATGCTGACGGGCTCTTCACACTTGCCTATAGTAATTAACCTTTATATGGATATGTTTGAATAGAGGGCCATCCACTCCTTTACCCTTAAACCTAATTGGTGGAAGAGATACATCAATGACACAAACTTGTGTTGGCAACATGGTATAGACTCCCTATAATATTTACACACTCATCTCAACAATTTAGTTTTTAGCATTCAATTCACAATGGAGGTAGAAGAAGGTGTCTTATTTTCTTAGATGTCTTCCTTTCTCAGAATGTTGATGGTTATTTGGCATTAAAAATTATAAAAAGGAATAATATAGAGATTTATTTACATGCCTCTTCACATCATCACCTGGCCCAAAAATTAAGATTGTTGTGAACTCTAGACACTAGAGCTTTTAGGGTTTATGATAATAACAACCTAACCCAAAAACTAGACCATCTTAAAGAGGTATTTATAAACATGGGTATAAAAATAAGCAAATGTCAAGAGCATTTAAGCAAGCTAAGGAAGGTCACATTAGGCAACTTAAAACTGATACCAAGAGTACATGTTTGGTGGCCTTCTTACCTTTTATTGAAAGAGTATCTAATAATATTGTTAGGATCTTAAATCACCAAAACATCTCCACTACCTTCTTGCCTATTAATAAACATAGACAAACTATAAAATTTGTTAAGGACCAGGTTGAACCTTGGTCAAAGAGTAGGGTTTATAAAATAGATTTTTCTTGTGGCATTCTTTATATTGGTGAAATGGATCGATCCTTCCTAACTAGGAGTAGGGAGTATTTTGTTGACATTAGACTATAAAATATAGATAAATTGGCCCTTGTTGAACACTCCTAGATTAAAAAACATTCCATTTGCATTAAGAATACAAAGGTTATCATTGTAGAGGACCACTGTAAAAAATGCAAGTTTAGAGAAGCCATAGAGATAGGTTGAGATGCCCAAAATTTAAATAAGGAGGAAATGTTGGGGATTAAACAAGTGTTGAAAACCTTAATTGATATACTAAAATACACTAGAGCATAAATATAATTTTTTGATACTCTTTCTTAATTACTCTCAACTCTCAAACAATTATTAACTCATAAGCACACTAATAAATTTAAATTTAATATAAATAATAATAATAGAAATAAACATATTTCAAAAATTATAAACATAAATTTAATCACAATCATAATGTTAAACAAATTTATATTGACTTTGTCCCTTTCGTGTAAAATTTTTTAGATATAAATCCAAACTCTCTTGTCTTTCAACAAAATGTGTTAACCACCTTAGCAACTACCTTCAACAACACTAATCCTCTAATGACTACATGTTTTAACCTTTTATGGTTTATATATGTAGATCCTATATTTAATTAAAGGGTTTATTAGTCTAAATATGTGAAATAATATGTAATAAATAACCATTTATTTATTACATATTTTGACTTGCTTTGAAATTTTAATATTAATAAATATGTTTAAATAAAGACTTATCTAGGAAACACCTAACATAGAATATATTAGTGATAAAAACTAGGATATGAATAGGTTTGAATTTTGTAAAAAGGATCCCTATACCATATCCTCTCATATATAATAACACCATAGTTAGATAGTATCACCATGTGGCTCTTGTGTCTTTTAAAATTAAAATAGTGTCCTATGTGTAGGACTATTCCTAAATTTTGGGTATGCCTATGCCTATGTTTTTGGGTTCTATTCATTTACGCATGAAGTTTGAAACTCTATATTGTGCATATAATATTTGTTTTATGATGAAAACCCTAATCCTCCTTATAAGTATGACATGAGCTAAAAATGTGTGTTTATTAGTAAGATAGGCTGGACATCCTCAACACCCCATTGTGAAGAGAGTTTCCAACATACCAATAATTTAAGGAGGGATCAATCCCAATGTAGTTATCCCCCACCTAAATGCTAGTTTAAGTTTAAGTGATGCTAAAATGATAGTGGTCTTGAATGCCTTGAGTGTGCTTGAGATTAGAAATCTTAAAAGCTATGGATTAGGGTAGCTATAAATGGTAGTAAGCAGTAGTGAAAAATATGGATTAACAACCTTTATTTTCCTTAACTTGTTTCTTCTTTGAATAGGTATTTTGCATATATTTTCCATATAGTGGATAAAGATATATAATTCATGTATTTTTAGTGTTCCATAGCTTGTGTAGATAATAAAATATGCTTAGTCCAACTATAGAAGGGTTTAAATTTTGATAATATATCCATTTGGGAGAGTTAGGATAAGGTACACTAGAACCATCTTGGGGATACTAGTGTAATGTGGCTTTAGTGTCCTTAATATGGTGTTAATGTCTAGCTGGTAGGTTATGGGGCATGAATGTCTAGAATATAAGAATGAAGGTCTGAAACTATATTTTAGATAACTAGGGATGTTTGTGGTCTATATAAAGGCTGGAAAAAGTGTGATAAAATACTCTAGGATAGGTATAGAGCTAAGCTAGGAATATGTTTTCTCAAGAATCAATCTTAGCACTCAAATACTAATTTTAAGTGATTACATCCCCCCCTTTATGATAGAAATGTAAAAAAATGAAATAACTAGTATAAAGGAAAAAGAAGAATACATGGACTTACTTAGGAAGTGAAGCATGTGTAGCTAAGCCTAAGTATGTGAATCTGGGTCTATGTATGTGAAGCATGATCCAAAGCATGACCTATAATGAAACATGAATAAATTAATCCTTATTTAAGATATATAAATTGTAATAGATTATGTTTAATAAAGAAATAACTAAGTAAAACTAAGTAAAGAGGTGGGAAATACGAATGTAACAAATACACCTTATTAGGTAATCAAACCAATGCATGAACCTAGTGATAACCTATGTGTGTCTATATATAATGATAAATTTGTTGAATAGAATGGAATAAGTTAATATCTTGGTCAATCATGATGTGTGTGTGGCTCAAGAACTAAATCTAATTAAGATGGAATGAAAAACTCCATGTCATTCTATATGTTATATACACTTGACATAATATTCCAATTTTTCACCATTTTCATGCCTTAATACATCTACAGTGGTTAGAATTCCCATGTTTCACATAACCATCAAATATATTTGAGTGGCTGCAAAGCTGACATACACAGTTAGATATATATAACACTTTGTGAAATTTATTTTTATATGCAACTACTACACATGAGTAGGAAATAATGGATTCCTATCCTACTTGTGTTATTTATCCACACATATGAGAAGATTAGAAACACTTTCATTCTAATCCAAGATATTCATAGGTGATTATCTACCAAATAGGAGTGGGCAATGATGGAATCAAAACTAGATTTAGTTCTTGAGCCACCCACACATCATGATTGACCAAGATATTAACTTAGTCCATGCTATTAAATAAATTTATCATTATATACATAGACACATTGTTTAAATTATCATTATATTCAATGATATTATCATAATATTTACGTTGTTTAAATGTATGAGCACTCTAAATTTATCATTATATTCAATGATATTATCATGCATGACACATTGTTTCATGATTGACAACTATGGAAACAATGTGTCATGCACATAAATGGTTTAATGTTTTAGGGTTTAGCTATGTAAACCTTAAGTTTTATTAAATGTATGAGTACTCTAAATTATTGAAATAATATGCAATAAATAACCACCCATTTATTGTAAAATTTGACTTGCTTTGGATTTATAAAAATAGTAATAAATGTGTGCAAATAAAGACTTATCTATAAAACACCTCACATGAAATATCTAAGTTATAAAAACTAGGATATGAATAAGTTTGAGTGTCTTCAACAATATCCCTATGTTAGATCCTCTCCTAGATAGTAGAACCCTACTTGGATAATAACACCATGTGACTCTAGTGTCCTAAAAATGGTGCTAGTGTACTTTATGGAGGATTGTTCCTAAATTTTGGGTACACATGTGTTGTTTTTTTGGGTTTTATTCCCATGCACATGAATTATAAAACATTTTATTTTATGGGTAATAAATTATTTATGGTGTAAACCATAATCTTCCTTATAATTATGGCATAAGATGAAAATGTATGTTTGTTAGTAGGATGGGATAGACATCCTCAACACCCCATTATGAAAAGAGTTGCCTATATACCAATACTTTGAGGAGGGATCAAGATTGATGTAGTTATCCCCACTTAAGTATTGGTGTAAGTGTAAGTGATGTTAAAATGATAATGGTCATGAATTCCTTGAGTGTGGTTGAAATTGTAAATCTTGAAAATTTAGGCCTAGGGTAGTCCTAAATGGTAGTATGTAAAATTAGGGTAGAATAGGAATTAATAACCTTTATTTTTCTAAACTTATCTCTTTTTTGGATAGTTATTTTTCATATATTTTCCATATAATGGATAGAAGTCATGTATTAATAGTGTTTTTTAATCTTTTGCAAATAATAAATTATGCTTAGGCTAACCTTAAGAGGGTTTAATTTTTTAAAATATATCTATTCAGGAGAGTTAGGTTAATGGAAACTAACACCATGTTGGGGACACTAGCACCATGTGGATCTAGTGTCCTTAATGTGGTTCTAGTGTCTAACTAGAAGGTTATTCAGCATGAAGGGCTAGGATCTAGGAATGAAGGTTTGAGACTATATTTTGGCTAAGGATGCATATAGTCACATAAAGGATGGAAAAAATGTGATAACAGACTCTAGGATAGGTCTAGGGATAAGATAGGAATAGTTTGTCTCAAGTATCAATATTAGGACTCAAATACCACTTCTAAGTGATTACATTTGCCCTATTTTTATGATATAATTGTAGCAAAGTGAAATGAATACCATAAAGGAAAAATACGTTTACTAAGACTTACCTAGGAAGTGAAGCCCGTGTATCTGAGTCTAAGTATGTGAAGATGGGTCTATGTATGTGAAGCATGATCCAAAGCATGACCTAAAATGAAACATGCATAAATCAGTCCTTAGTTAAGAGATATCAAAAGTAAGAGACTATATTGAATAAATAAATGATTGAGTAAAATTGAATAAATAAAGGGAAAGAGGAAATGAATAAATACACTTGATTGGGTGTGTGAAATAATGAATGAACCTAATGACAACCTATTTGTGTGTGTATATAGTTATCAAATCATTGAATAGCTTGGAATGTATTGATAGATTTCTTAATCAAGAACTCAATCTAGTTTTGAATCCATCATTTTCCACCCCTACTTAGTGGATCATGACCTATGAATAGCTTGGATTAGACTAAAAGTATGTCTAACCCCATCATATGGGTGTTTTAATAGCCCAAGTAGGATACAAATCCATCATTTCATACTCACATGTAGTAGATGCATATAAAATTAAACTATATAAAGTGATGGAAATATCTAACTATTTATGTTAGCTCTACAACCATTTAGGTACATTAGGTAGCTCTTGGCCACTCAAGAATGCCAACCACTGTATATGGAGTAAGGCATGAAATTGGTGATAACCTAGAATATGATTTCAAGTGTATACAATGCATAGAATGACATAGAGTTTTCCACTCCATCTGATCAGCCTATCTATAACTAAGCATATGCAAATAATGTGCCACAACATGCCCCCAATATGATATTTGAGTATATTGATTATGGACTAAGTTGTAATGAATGTATCTGAGTATCTAAAATGAATCTAGGAAAGATAATTTCATTCATGATATCCATAATGTGATAAAACTATATGAATTTGAGATAAAATAGTGTGAATATGAGATAAATGTGAGCATAACTATCAAACGTGTAGTTAAATCTATACAAACATGTAATGTACCTAATATACTATTCTGGTTAATCTAAATTGACTAGAAATTATGGCTATTGGATAGTAGAACCATGTGGTGATAATGTCCCAATATGGGTTCTAGTGTTTGTCTAGTCTAAAATCTAAGTCACTAAACTACTTTTTTAGTCCTTATTTTTCATGTGTCTTACATGTTCTTGATTTCTTAAAACTGAGCCTGTGTGCTAAAAATGTTATGTGAATGTAATGTAGTGGCTTGATCTCAGTGACAATCCCATATGAATTCCCCCTATTTTATTGAAGTTTTTAACCTTTTTAAGAACTATCGCCAAAATAAAATAGCTCTAAAAAATGTGTTAGTTAGAGCATATATGATAACTTCATGATAATCTAGTATAATGTGCAAACATAACATCATAATGTAAGAGATATGAGCATAAGTATGTAATGTAATATGTATGTTGTGTCTATTATTTCATAATGGTGTCAATATATATGTAGTCAATGTGTATAACAACAAATCTCAATAGGTACCTATGGGGATGGGTCATGATATCCATCATGACACCCAAGTAGGAAGGGTATATGCATGAGGTATCTTATGGAATTAAAAACTAGTATGTGTAAAAAGGAAAGACAAGTGTCATGGACATGATGCATATAATAAATCATACTTATAAAACGCATGAGGGAAAAAAAATAGGCCAAGGGGCCACAATAGAAGGGACATGTGCACATGTCACTAAATTTGAGAAATAATACATACAAGGACATTTAAAATGTTCACATATGTAAGTAACAAGTAAGTTGAATTAGATTCACATAAAAGTACATGTTAAAATTTCCACATACATAATCAAGAAGGTACACCCAAAGAACATGGGTACATGTCTAATGCATACATGAATAGAAGTGGTGTAGAGCCAAAGAATAATGGCATATTCAAATTCCCTCAAATAGAAGAAATATAGATAATGTAATCAAGTCTAAACTAGGAAAGATAGAAATGAAAGAATGCATGAGTGTAGTACTAAAATATGTAATAGGGAAGAGATACATATGCTAAGTCTAAATTAGTTATAGTCGGTAAAAAATTTGAGTATGAGTAGCAATGAAAAATGTCTAGGTATAACAATGTTAAAACTAGAATTTATATAATGTAAGGATAAAACCTGGTAATGAAAACTATGTATGAGATGCCCCAAAGTGGGTAGATGTATTAAATCCATAACCTAGATTGGTGTATATGCCTCTAGTGGGTAGATGATAACAAGTTTGGATCAATGTGGTGGACTTGAGTCTTGTAAGTAATCTGAAAGCACTCAAAAATAACAAGGGAATCATGTATGTATGATAAAACCAACTATACTAAGCTAGCTAGCATATGTAGTGTCTGAGAAATATAAGAGATGTAAACAAACCAATGCACACAATCTATAAATTTTGTGTTTTTTGAGTAATATTTGAATGTTTTTATATTTTGGCATGTTATTTTATTTTTGTATATTCTGTATATAATCTTTGTATAATAAAATGAGAATAAACTATGTAAAAGGATCAAGAGAGAAGAATGCATGTATAATGGGGTAGGAACCATACTAACCAATGAGTCTCACGAGATAATCACTATCATTTTGACCTATGTCAAATAATGGAACTATGATTTTGCATGCTATGTAAAAAGGTAACTGTGATCCCATAATCTACTATATTGATCAATCTATGTCTATATCTACCTATGTAGTTGTGTTATGAATCTATGGCAATGACTATGATGCCATGTGAACTATTGGGGTAGCAACAACCCATATGGTAGAATAATATGTAGGTGACGTAGGTTCCCTCTACTAAGAACCTTGAGAACCTAATAATATTGATTTTAGAATAAATTGAGTGGAGGAAGGTCATCTAGAATATATGATGTATCTCTAGCACATGGGTCTCTTTAATAATGGTCTCTACGAGAGAGTATGCATATATGTCAATACTATAGAATTATACCTCACTTGCACTCTTGTCTTTACTTAACTCTATGATGTATGCATAGGAAATATAATTTGAGTTGTAAGTGATAATTTTGCAATATCTGGTAATGGTCATGGAACTATAACTAGTGAATATGTTGTAACTACTTATGGGATAGGTAAAAGATACTCATATGGAGACCCTCAACTTTGAGAACATGATTTTCTTGTACGTATTTTAGGTATATGTTTACTATAGATGGATGGATTATAGATATTTTAACCATGGCCTACCTAATAACATATCAAACATGCCTTCACTAAGTACTACTAGGATCCAAGTGGCTATATGTGTTGGTCCAACGTAATGGAAGTATAATCTACTTGATAGAAATTTGAACATGACCACTAAAACCACTAATGACTATATCTTTATGGAATATATCATTTTTTGAGTACCCCAAATTCTATAAGAGTGCCATAGTACACATGATAATTCTTGACCTATTTTCAACCATAACACATTGAATAGAATAATGATCTACGTATGCTCGTATAAAGAGTTTATGTAAATTTGTATCATCATTGACAATCTCCTAATCTAAGAATGTGATGAGTGGTTTAGGTATAACTATAGTATGTTACATTATAATAATTTTGTGTAATGTATGTGCCTCCTCTATAATAATATGACATAAATTTAGTGGTTGATGTGCCTGATATGTGTAGTGAAAACCTGATGTGTTCCTTGCATCATTTATTGTATGATTTGGAAATGGATCTGAGAATATTTTTAATGCTTTATATTTTTTTTGTGTTTTTTTTTCCTCTATGGATGTTTCCACATCAATAATATTAGCCTCAATAATATATTATATCTTATGATTTAGGATTATGCATATGTTATTTGTATGTCTTATTACCCTGTGATACTCAAAAAATGCATTAAAATCATAGTTATTTAGAAGAAGTCATGTTGTATCAACCTATTTAATAGAAGGGATATTTATGACATTTTATTCCAAGATCTATTGTAAAACTTGTTTTGGTGACTCTAGAAGCTTGGTGAATATTTGGTGCCAAGGAGTAGATAAAGCAAATTAAGGAGATGGCTCTGAAGTTATGTTGACTATGGCCTTTTTATCACTCTTGTTCTTAGTGTAACTTACCTTTTATGGAGGATTATTTTAATTCTTAATATTTTATTATTATTGATTGTTATACTTGAGTTTACCTATTGATAGGATCATAACCTCTCTTTCTTTTATTGTGTGGCATAAATCTATGAATGTAGGAAACTTCTTGAATAATATAGATTGATGTAATGCTAGTAAGAGAATTTGTAAAAATATGTCTTTAATCTCTTTGTATTTCATGTGGAGAGTCAATTTGGTTAGTATATTATTGTATTGTAAAACATAATATATGATAGGATCATTTAAATTTTGTTTCAAATATGCCACATGGGCGTATAATATATTATCATTGATATTGATGGAGAAATGTGAAAAAAACTATTCGTCATAGTATTAATGTTTTGATATATTGATTTGGTAAAATCATAAAACCATTATAGGTCATAATCCTTTAAACTATTGGAAACAACTTAGTGAGAAGTAAATCATTATACATGTGGTCCAAACATGTTATGTGAAAAGGTTCGATATGATGATATAGGTCACCCTTAAAATAATATAATGTAATTTTAGGTGTAACAAAACTATATGGCAAGGGAGTTTGTTCTATGTGAAGTGATAAATCTATATTCAAGACAATATTATAATCCAAGGCATGAGATGGGCTAGTGGCTCCCTTATCGATATGTAACACCTTAGCCTATAGAGTATGAATCTCATTCATTAAGGATTGTACATCTAGACTAGAGAAAATAGCCATAAGAGATGTAGATGTCACTAAAGGTTGTTGAATTAAAAATATAGGTTGTGAAAGCTAATTTGGCCCCACTTTAGGCATAACAACACTATTAGCTGGGGGAGTTGAAGATTAGCTATTATTTATTTTTTAAAGTTCTTCCTGAAGAATAGTAATTAAATATTGTATATCCACATGTTTGGACACAACATCTTGTAATTATTACTTATCAGTCTTATAAAATATATTGGTAAAGTTTTCCATTGTAGTTTCAAAGGTAGGAAAATAATTTTTTATATATTTTGAAGCTTTGAAGAATGTTAATCTAAGAAATATTAAAAAAAATTAATATGGAAGAAAATCTTATATTTTAAAACTAAAATTTGAGTATAAATGAAAAAAGGATGCAAACCCTAATAGTGTTTAGGGTTAGGGTTTTTTGAATTAGGGTTTCTTTGTAAAAAAATTAAATTATATCTAAATAAATGAAATAAATTAATAAAATGTAAATTTATAACCCTAATGTAGTGCACAAAAAATTAGAAAATGCAAACTAGGGTTATATTCAATATTCGAAGTAAGGTGGGTTTACCAAATATTTTAGCATTTTAGGGTTTAGCTATATAAATATTATGTTTCATTAAAGGGATGAGTATTATAAATTATTTAAATAATATACAATAAATAACCAATGATTTATTATAAAATTTTACTTGCTTTGAATTTATAAAAATAGTAATAAATATGTACAAATAAATATTTATCTATAAAACACCTAATGTAGAATATCTTAGTCTCAAACATTGGGATATAAGTAGGTTTAAGTGTCATAAATAGGATACCTATGTCAAATCCTCTCCTGGATAATAGCACCACACTTAGACATTAACAATATGTGGCTTTAATGTTCTAAAAATTATGCTAGTGTCCTCTATATAGGACTATTCCTATATTATGGGTACACCTGTACCTTTATTTTTTAGTTTTGTTCCCACACATAAGAAGTCTAAAACTTTATCTTTTAATTTTAATAGATTATTTATGATGAAAACCCTACTCCTCCTTAAAATTATGGGATGGTATAAAAATGTGTGTTCATTAGTAGGATAGAATGTACATCCTCGACATCCCACTATGAAGAGAGTTGCCTACATACCAATACTTGAAGGAGTGATCAAGAATGATGTATGTATCCACAAATAAGTTTTAAAACAAGAGTAAGTGATGTTATAATTATAGTGGTCTTGAATGCCTTGAGTGTGCTTGAAATTGGAAATCTTGAAAATATATGTTTAGGGTAGTTTTAGATTGTAGTATGCAGAAGTAGGGAAGAATAGGGATTAATAACCTTGATTTTTCTCAACTTGTTTCTTTTTTGAATAGGTATTTTTCATCTATATTTCATCTAGTGGATAGAGGTCTAAAAGTCATATATACATAGTGTTTTTTAGCTTGTGCAGATAATAAAATGTGCTTAGGCCAGCCTTTAGAGGATTTAACTTTTGAAAATATATTTGTTCGAGAGAGTTAGGGTAAGGGAATATAATTATATGTTGAGGAAACTAATTACAAGTGGATCTAGTGTCCTTAATGTGGTGCTAATGTCTAATTTGTAGGTTTTTGCGCACCAAGGGCCAAGATATAGGAATAAAGGTTTGAGACTATGTTTTAGCTGACTAGGGATGCCTTTGGTCCACATAAAAGATGGAAAAAGTGTGTTAAAATACTATAGGATAGGTTTAGGGCTAAGAAAGTAATGGGTTATCTCAAGTAGAACTTTTAGCACTCAAATACCACCTTTAGGTGATTGTAGTGCATGACAATGGTCAAGTAAAATTAATATCAAGATAACTTTATTAATTTTTTAGATTCATGGATGCATCCTTATAAGGAGGATAATATGTATTTATATTCATGTATTTTCTTGATGATTAATTAGAGATGATTAAAAATGCATCAAATCAAAATTATGCACACAATTTCACCCAAAAAATTATCTACTCACTCTCATGGTGTGAAAACATCAAATCTCTTATATATACTCTACATGAGAGTGAAACATATGCAAAGGAAAATATTTTAGAGAATTTTAGGAAAAAAATGGAAAAAAATACTATAGACTTAGCTTTCTTGAAGAGATGTCAAGATAAGAAGGTACTTCCATCATTTGTTTTAATTATACATGTTACATATAATAGGAATAATAAGATATTTGAAAGAGCAATCTTGTATCTATTACACTATATCATAAGTATAATAAGGGAAATTTTGGACCAAATATATGTTACTTTGTACAATCTTCACATGGAACTAGAAAAGGTTATCCAAGAAGATTTATGGGTTTGGTTTGATTGTTTGTCTCTTTCTAGTTCATTGGGATAAAAAATAAAGGTATAATAAAAACAAAAAATAAACTTTAGATCCCTTTGTTGGAGGAAGAAACAAAACTATAATTTTAAAAGTATGGATGGAGATTCGGTACAATCATCAAGTGGAGTATCAACACATCAAAACATTATGGAAAGAGTAATTCAAAGTAACAATCCATCCTCTGATTCACTAGTAAGAAAACAAAATTTTCAACATGTTATCATTAATGTGAAAACCACTCTAGAAGGTAGCTTGAGGAACATGGAGAATAGTACTATAGTGAATATAGAAGAGGAGATTTAAAATAGCGGTCAGTCAGGTGTAGGTCATTCCTATATCCCAATATCCCAATAAATGTATATGTCAATTTATTAATGAAGATGGGAGAGAAGATTCATAAAGCCAAACAACTAGCTGAAAACATAAATATGTAATAGGTTCTCACAACTCATTTCTTAATCCAATCCATGCATACCTATAGTTATGCATGATGTGAGCTTTTGGCACTTATGAATAAATCTAGTCAAGTCAATTCCAGTACTTCTTCATGCATTAAAAGAGGAATGTTTTATCCATTAATTTTCACCAATCATGACAATGTCTATTCAAAGATGTCTCTACTAACTAACATTAGGGAGATGAACATACATTTTGAAACCTTGGATAATAAGGTAGTTAGAGTTAATCCATCCCATGTCAATTTGGATTCAAATTCTAACCATTGTATTAATATGCCCTTTGGTGCAATGAATCAACCTCAAGATGTGGGAACATTATCATTAATGTTTAATTAACCAAGATAAATCCATGATGAATTGATTGTTGGTTTTCCTCATTTCAAGGTTATTAATAATGATCCTTTCATTTTTCAAACTGTTTATTCCATGGAGAAGAAAATAGGTGGATGCAAGTTATCCTAGGCTCCATTGGATTCTATTTCTAACTAACATGGCTTATCACCATCCCATGAATTGTTTGTCTCATATAATGGTAATGACCCCATATTTGATAAAGTAAGTATACAATGAGTATTAATATAACTTTGGGTTTCTAAATTTTGGTTCCCCTCTTTGTAATCAAGCTAATATAGAGCATAATAATATATCTATGGGTAATACAAATTATAATTATAATCTGATCACTAACAATAATAACCAATGGTCTAATAATAATGATAATGATAATAATAATAATAATAATAATAATAATAATAATTATTATTATTATTATAATATTAATAATTTTAACACCAATCATAACTCTGAAAACCAAAATTCACACATTAATAATAATATCTCTTACAATCCCATCTCAATTAACTATAACTAATTAGATTAAGAGAATAAATTTGTTGTAAACCTTTCTAATATGAATTTAAATAGGTATGTTTTAATGTGATAAAAAAAGGTTTGGGATTTTCTATTTATCCTTAATTCATCCCTCATTAAGTGTTTATTATATGAATCAAAAAATTTATTAAATGTCTTGCATCAAACATCATTGATGAAGTGAGACAAGATTGTGTCATGTCTTTAAGGCATGCCCAACCTCTACCAATGAATTTTTCTAAGGAGGAATTAAGAGCTCTAAATTAATTAAATAATAAAAATAACATTATTATTTTAAAATAATAGAAGGGGAATTTAATATTCATTATGATTAGAGCAGAAAATGAATATAAAATGGTTGATCATCTTAACAATTGTGGGAGTTACCACATTCTCAAAAATAAACCTATGTGCAAAATAATGAGTAAGGTCACTATGTTAATCAAATAATATTCCTTGGAAGATCTGATCAAAAATAAACTTATTCCTATCAAAGAGGCCACCCCTATAATCTATGGGGACCCAAAAATCCATAAAATAGGCATATCTCTCAAACCTATCATGGAGACCACTAACTCTCCCACCTACAAACTTGTGGTGTTTTAAACTTCAAAGATAAAAACCCTAGTAGGAAAATACTTTTCCTTTATCCAATATTATATAGACTTTGTAAACTTTATCAAGTACAAAAAGTGGAGAAATTGATTTTTGGGTTAGTTTTGATGTAGTTTCCCTTTACACCAAGGTTTGATTGGAGATTTTATCAATATCATCTAAGCATGTACTGATAAACAAGCAACCAAATTAGTATCTCTATATATTAGGTTTAATTTATTCTCTTTTAAAGGGGACATTTATGAATAAATTGAAGGGATGGTGATGGGATCCCTTGTTTCACCTATAGTAGATAACATTTATATTGAGAAGTTTGAATAGAGGGCCTTCCACTCCTTTCCCATCAAACCTAATTGGTGGAAGAGATGTGTTTATGACACAAACATGTGTTGGAAACATGGTAGGGACTCCCTAGAATATTTATACACTCATCTTGATAATTTGATTCTAATCATTCAATTCATGAAGGAGGTAAAAGAAGGCATATTACCTTTCTTAGATGTCCTACTTTCTTACAATGTTGATGATTATTTGGAAAGAATAGTTTAAAGATAAATTACACATATAGACCTTTATTTACATGCCTCTTCACACCATCACTTGGCCCAAAAATAAGGATTGTTAAGGACTCTGGCCACTAGAGTTTTTAGAGTTTGTGATTATAAAAATTTGGCCCAAAAACTATTTAAACATGTTTTCAATAAAAATGGGTATAAAACTAAGAAAATTTCAAGAGAATTTAAGCAATCTAAAGAAGGTCAAACTGGGTAATTTAAAACTAACACCAAGACTATAGTTCTAATGACCTTCTTACCTTCTATGGAAGGATTCTCTAATAAGATTTATAGGATCTTGAACTACCAAAACATCTCCACTGCATTATTACCTATTAAAAAACTTATAAAATATATAAAATTAGTAAAGGACCAGGTTGAACCTTGGTTAAAGAGTGGGGTTTATAAAATAGAGTGTTTTTGTGGTATTCCCTACATTAGTTAAATGGTTGATATTTCCTAAATAATATTAGGGAGCATTCTACTAACATTATAATATAAAAAATAGACAAATTATCCCTCATTGAACACTCCCAAAATACCAAACATTCTATTTTGATTGAGAAGATGAAGGTTCTTGTTAGAGAGGACCACTATCAAAAATAGAAGTTGAGATAAGCCAGAGAAGGTTGATGTGCCCAAAATTTACATAAGGATGAAGGTTTGGGGATTTACCAACCATGAAAATCCTTAATTAGTAGACTAAAATGCACCAGAGCATAATTTTGATTTCTTGATACTCTTTCTTAGTTTATCTCAACTCTCAAAAAATTATCAACTCATAAATACACTAATAAATTTAAATATAATATAAATAATAAAAAATTGAAATAATTTTTTTTTATAAATATGAATTTAATCATAATCATAGTGTTCAAATAAATTTATATTGACTCTATACCTTGGACATAAGATTTTTTAGATACGAATACAAACTCTCTTATCTTTCAACAAAATGTGTCAACCACCTTAGAAATTTACTTGAATAGAACTCATCTTCCAATAAATATATGATAATTTTCAAGTAAAATTAATATCAAGGTAACTATTTGACATTTTTTTATTCATAGATTTATCCTTAAAATGATGGTAATCTATATTTCTATTCATGTAATTTCTAGATGATGAATCATAGGTGACTATTTGAAACATGTATAAAAATTATACACATAGTTTCACCAAAAAATTGACTACTCACTCTCATGGATTGTGAAAACATCAAAGATATTAAGGTACCCTATGTTATAAAATTAATCTTATGAATTAATAAAGGAAATAAATAAATTTCAACATTACATTCTACAAAACAAGGTCTATGTTATGGTTCATGATCCTATTGGCAAGTTGATGTTAGGATAAAATGAGCTTGGAGAAACAAGAGTGTGATGTGTTTAAAGTATTCAATAGTAGTAAATGGAATTTAAGCTTGTAAGGCTAGTTCTAAGTCAAGGATTATGACGTTTGATTTCTAAAGTTGATCCTAGCATTATTTTTGTTAATGTAAATTAGTTTGAAATTAATCATAACCCATAGTATGATTCAATCATTCATTATTTATTATATGGTATTCCATAATATAAAATTGATAGGACACAAAATATATAATTAAGATTAAAGTATACTCATTTCATGATTAAGAAAGGCATCTTATACTATACAAATCATGAAGACATTTTCCTAATATGTTTAAAAGAAGAAGCATAATATGTTATGATTTATTTTCATAAAAAACCAAGTAGTGTCCACCCTTGTAGTAACATGAATGCACACAAAATCTTAATATCTGGTTATTGTTGGATAACTTTATTTAAATATTCTCATGCACATGTGATGTCTTGGCATCTTTTTCAAATATTTTCAACAAAGAGATAAATTCATGTTACCATGCCTCTTCAACCAATGATTGAGGAGAAGAATTTTAATCAATGGGGTCTATAATTCATTGGAGTTATAAATTTAATTTCTTTAACTAGACATAAATTCGTTCTTGTAGCACTAACTACTAAACAAGGTGGGTTGAAGTAAAAATAACAAAGAATAATATTGTTGAATAATTGATTAAATTTATTTAGGAATAAATTAAAATTATTTTTGTCACCCTACTGGTACTCATGTGTGATAATGGGCCTACCTTCTAATCAATCAACTAAGTGGTCATATTAGAATATAATTAAATTAAATTTATCGTCTAATTATTACCTACAGGGAAATGGTTTGGTTGAATTTAAAAATATAAATTTGTTGAATGCCATCAAGAAAGTAGTAAAAGAAAATCTACATAGTTGGCACTTTATACCCAAGTATGCTTTATGGGATGATCGAACAAGACACAAACAGAGTCTCAAGGGTTTTCCTTTTAGGCTAGCTTATGGTTTGGATCCAATATTTCCAATGACACTCAGTAAACCCACACATCATTTCAGTCATGACTATATGGAAGAAAATGAGAAAAAATAGTCTAGAATGTTAGACCTAATTCATTTTAAAGACATAAGAAAAGAAACTTTCCATAGGTTTAACACATCCCATGTTGTTGTGAAGATATAGTTTTATAAAAGAACACAATTCAAATTATTTCATATTTTAGACTTGGTTTTAGTATGGTACAAAGCCCATGAGAAGAAGCATTAGCATTCTGATTTTAATCCTCTTTGGATTGAGCCTTCCTAAGTTTTAGAACTACTAAGATAAAATGCCTTTATAATGAAAGATCTTCAAGGAAATTACCTACATTGACTATTCATTGAATAGTTTTTGAAGCATTATTTCTTAGTTATTCCATCACATGCAATTTTAGAATGAATTTTAGAAGGTCGATGATATGCACATATTTTATATAATTATCTATTTTCATAGATTTAGTTACATGTTTATTTCTTAGTTTAGTTTTATTTTATTTTTTTGTATTTTTCCTACTTGGTTTGTTTACTTCTTGTTTCTTTTCCTCATTCTTTTGTTTTCCCCCATCTTGTTTAGGTTGTTTTTTTTTGGAGATATTAGTTTCCTTCCTGTGATTTTTAAGATTGATTAAAGATGATTATCTATTGTATCATGAGAATTCAATCTTTAATAAAGTACTCCCTTGGCATTTTTTTTGGATCTCCCATTATTACACTTTGTTTATGCTTTAGTCCTAGAGAATTTAGATTTGGTCCCAATTAGTAGTATATATAAAACAAGTTCAAAGAGTAAACATTATTTTATGTAATAATTTGGGAAGAAACAATGAAAAATGATGATTAACATATGAAAATAATTTATACTTTAGGATCTAAAAGGTAATTAATCATCCTTGAATAGTTACACAAATTATTACAATTTTCTTTGTGCATTTTCAAAATTTTAAGGTTGTGTGATTTGAAATAGAATATGTTAATTTTAGAAACATTTCATCTTCTTATTAAATCCATAAAATTTTAGTTAATTACACATCTAAATACAAATAAAAACATTGAATTGTTTTAACTTATCTTAATAATCTCTAATTTTCTGAGTCTATCATTTTATCTTTGGCTTCATCTGCAACCCTCAATTGATTGAATAATGAAATATTTTCAGAAGGAATAAATCAAAAGGAAAGTGAACATAAACATTCAAAATCTCAATTCTTTCCTTGAAATGGTAATTTAGTTAATCTCCATTTCAAGCTTTTTGTCTTGGTTGACAATGGATAAAAAACTTGAGTAGGACTATGAGTATTTATATTATGACTATATATACCAGATGGAATAAAATAAATTCCCATGCTATTCCCCCCAATCCAAGCACTCAAATTGTTTCCTTCTTAGAAATTTTCATTGGTTTAGACAAGTTTAAATATCTTTATGTGAATTCAAGAGCTATAAAATAATCAATCAATTTAACACACACTTATGGTTTTAAGTAGATATAGATCTTAATATGTCACATGTTGAGGCATACTTTAGTTTTTTCAAGTTATGGTTTTGTCCTAGGATTTATCTCTAGTTTTGTGTTTATTGTTCAAAATTAATGATTTACACTCTAGGTTTTGTATGCTAAACAATGTTATCCCCCATGGAATTCAACATTTGTTGAGTCCTATTGATGCACCTAAATGTATCAATAGGTTCATATAGTTTTTAAGAAATACTTCTCATTTTTGGATTCATTGAATCTATTGAATGAGTTACTGGTTGTGATAATTCTATTATCCTTGGTCGAATATAGGTAAAATAGTTTAACTTTTTCACAAATTTATAATAGTTAGTGGTTGGAAGCCACCATGGCTTAATAGTTGATCTTTTATTTTGTAGATTACCTATGCCAATCTAAGTGAAGTGATCAAAACATAAGTCTAAAGCTAAAATAAGATGAATATTCACAATGAAATTGATCTAAGTTGAATTTATAAAAAAGAGTAAAAGGAAGGGTAGGGTAGAAAAGAGAGGTGTTTGTTTCAAACATTATGAAAAAGTTCTGATTTCATCTAAACATAAATTTAACCAATTTTCAACATGAAGTATCATAAGCTCAAATCCTACCACACATTAGGTAAACATCTGAGTAAAGTATGAAAAGATGTAAATAGGAACAATATCTACTTTAATAATTTTACCCTTGAAACAAAATAACATTAGCTGAAATGCAACAAGAGGAAACAAAGTGAAGTAAACCTAGGAACTTTCAACTAGTATAGCATTAGCCCAAATTATCAACTCTACTTTAAAAGATGCACATTTAGAATTTATAATAACCATTCAAATTTAAAGATGAGACTAGACAAATGAGAGAAATAATGATAATAATTCACATAAGTAAATGTGGACAAACTTTGTAGAATTTCTTTCTTATATTAATTTTTTCAAAAGTTACACATTTGTTTTTGCTCCAAAAATTCACTCCCATTTTACAATTGGAAATACCTCTTTATATAGACAATTAATGAGGTATGTTGGTTAGTAATGACAAATTACATTTATACATGTGTCTAGGATAACTATCATTTATGTTACATTCTAGAAAAAATGACCTTTTATAATATACTGATATATAGGAAATGTATTTTAAAAATTGTACATGCATTTAAAAAAAGAATATTCCATTTCAAAAACATGCAATGCTAGTTGTAAAAGAATATTCTTAATAGAACCAACTTTGGGACCCTGGTGCTATTGTAGCCTTCTACCTTCCTTACAATATCTTCATCTATAATGTTGTTTGTTGATTATTTGGAAGTAAATAATGGGTCTCATGAATAGCTCTCTCTTTTTATCTCCCAAGTTATTAAGGTCCTTTTCATCTCTTTCTAAGGCCTGCTTGATGCTTCTAGCATCTCCTATCTTCTCTTTAGATGATAACAGTAGGCCCATGACCTTCTTATTATTATCCCATGTCATTCCTTGCCCTTGGTTCCTTACTTGCTACATGAATTGAGATATTATATGATTGAACTTCTTATTAGTGATAAGGACCAAAGGAATAATTGAAGTGGGCTATTTGATTAAGTTGCCCAAAATGTGTAGTATCTTATCTTCCTATTGTTTGAGGTCCTTAGAATAGACCAAATACTCAGGGCTTTGATTTTGTCCACCAATATATCCATATTCATATTTAGGTGGGATAGGCTGACTATCCTAAATTTAAGGACTTGATTCTTGGTTAAGGCTTTGATCAAGTCTTTCACTTGATAGCTTTAAGCCTACCATTGGATAACTTGGCTTGTAGCCATGGAAATTTGCATACTTATTGCCTCTTATTTGGTTCTAAATAAATTTAAGGAATTAAATAAGTTAATCATGGTGTCCTAAAATGTCCTAAATCTATGTTCTTAGGTTGACAAGATGGCATCCCATTCTAAATTATTTTATTTTTACATCATGCCTTTGATGATAGATTTTAATTGATTAAATTATGCTTGACCTAACTTTAATGGGTCTTCTTTAAAGATAGGAACCTTACCAGGCCTATGTCCTTCCACTAGAGTCAAACTAGTGAATGGTCTACTTTTGAAAGGTGATTTACTCTTTTCTATCACTCTTTCCAAGATGGTGGTCTCTAGATTAAATTTAAACCCCATTGATGGTTGAGTCACTTTTGGAGCTAGGGTTTCTATTTATGCTCCACTTGATGTTATTTGGGTAGCCATTATTTCCTCCTCTTCCTTTTGTAGAGCCATAATCCATGGTTTAACATCTTTATGCACATTGATGTTTATAGACTTGTTATTACCCAAAGGTAGTTTAGAGTAGGGACTTTCTATGATTTGCTAGTGTGGCTATGAAGTTGTTAAAATTTCTCACTAGGGGTCTACACTTTGGTTCTAGATTGAATTATTCCTACATAGATGATAATTTTACTCTCTTAGGATTGATTATGGTTAATATAGGGTTGAATTAGGGCTTTAGTATATGTTATGAATCTTTTGAAGGTCTTTTTACTGCTTTAATGACAATAACTAGTTCAAATAGTGAGCTTCATGGCATCCCTATGGGATTTTCATGGCACATTACTCATTGATATTTAAAAAGTGACTATTTCCTTTAGAAAATTCCACCTTGATCTCACACCATTGGATCTATTTTCTTAGATCAATAAAATTCATCATTCTCAATCTAAAAACTTGAATACTATTCGCTACTTGTTATCCTACCCATGGCTATGACATTATCACTTCCACATTCTCTCTAAGCTTTATTGAAATGTCAACATTGATCTCACACCATTTATCTCATTTACATGAATCAATTGAACTCCATTAAACTTGATCTACTTAATTATGCCTCCTTCTCTATGGACCATTGATCATAATGTGTACACTTATTCACATACCATCAATCTCTGAAATATGCTTGAGATTTAATCTATAGCTCACGGTTATGTCACATGTCATATCCACATTCTTCTTTAGGGATTTTTACTTTTCCACCTTCATCATGCACTATTGGATCATCCTCAACCGAGCAAATCTGCTTTATTAGATCTTGATCTATAAGGTCAAACATCATTGGTCGTTGAGTGTTCTAAGGCTGCAAGTGTGACACTTGTCACTTTCTCAATCATTTAAGGGATTTATTGAAGCCTTAACTCAATACATACCATTATATTGATATTTGCCTAATCAAATGTGTATCATTGATCTTTGGAAGATGTTCAAACTTTAGCTTAGGGATAAAGCTTTGACTTTTTAACTTTAATCTCACACCATTAGATCTCAATCACCAGAACAAATGTGGACCATTGATCCTACAAATGAAAATGATATTTAATTTAGGCTAAACAACTTAGAATAATTTTTTTGGACTATGGTTTTATTTCCATGTTAATAAACATGGGTAGGACCTTAGGATAAATTCTTTAAGCTAGGTTTTAAAACATGATAAAGGGGACCCTACACATAATAGAAGACATGACATTAAGTCTTGGGATAAGGCTTAGAACATTAGAAAAGGGGTCCTATGGTTAGATTATGTGGAGATGAAAGGAATGAAATGGGATAGGGACATAAAAGACCAAGTATAAATTTTTAGACTATGGTTTGGTCATGTTGATAAATACAACTAAACCTTAGGATAAAAATAAACTAGGTTTATGACTTAATTAATCATTCTCATGTAAATTTCTCCCATGTGATTTTGAATTTGATTCAAAGGGACCTAATCTAGGGTAATTTTAATGAGGATTTCAAGATGATTAAACATGAATTCAATTTTATTTTCAATAGATCGAAGGTTAGTAAAATATAAAATTAACATTAAGATATGGAACCCAAGACATTGTCCATTCCAAATGGACTCCAATAGAGCTACAACCTAAAACACAAGCAATATTTTTTTATAAATATTGGAAGCAATAAAACCATGATCATATAAAAGCATTTCCATTAGTCCAAATGTGAACTAGGTGTGGATGATCCTCAAATAAATATAATGTGAAAACATGCTAGTGGTACTCTATTTAAGTGAATTTTCAATTTTGAGGTAAAAATTTGCACAATTTGAAATAAGGGTCCCCATTTTTCATAAATGGGGGTATTTTGACCTCAAAAAATGGTGAATCATAGGCGAAAAAAATATGTTAAAATTTAGAGACTCTAGTTTAGAATAATAACTAGGCTACTTATTCCACTTGATCAGGCACCATTATTAAGATCAGTTCATGGTTATAACAAATATTACACATGAAAGATCAATACATAGCCATGACATGTGTGATTTGATTCCACTTAATTATTACCATAGGATTTAGAAAATAACCTGCAAATTCATGACTTTAACCATTAACATTAACTTACATCATATTCAGATGTTCATTAAGAATCATGTGTTAGCTCAAATAAGGCTTGGGCATTTCTCTAATGACATCCAAACATCCATAACCATAAAAAAGATGCATTTGGTTCCACTCAAGGCCTCACTCCACTTTTATTTAGGCATCCATATCCCCAGTGGAGATTACTAAAATTACCTTTGCCTAGAAAGCCTTTTAATTATTATAATAATCTCTTATTTTTTGTATTTTTAGATATTTTGACTTTATAGTAAAGTTTGGGAACAATATTAACTAAGATTTATGATTTTGTGACATGTTTTATCTTTAGACAATCATCTGTGGTTTTAAACTTTATCGTAGATAATTAATGTTTTTAAAGTGCACGCATGATTATATCCTAATAATCCAATATTTAACCATATATGTGCAATCCTTTTTAGAAACAAACATAGATAAAAACAAGGTTTATAATATTAAGTAACAATTAAACTATTTATTAGTCTTTACTAGTTTCTCTAAACTATAACATTAAGCTCATATTTTAATAATCCATGATCATCTAATGCTAAGAAAACATACCTACATTCTTAAACGGTCAGGTTTCTTTTGAGCATATAAATGTATTTTAAGCTTAGGAATGCCCAAAAGGACTTATTTAAAGAAAAAAATCAAACACAAAAATCAAACAAACCAAACACAAAACAAACAAGAAGACAAATATATACAAACACTATATACAAATAAGGGATAGGAAAGAAAGAAATATGAAAGAAACTAATCTAAATCCTACCTAAACTAACTATAACTAGTATTTTAGTTCATTCCATGAAGACTCTAGGTGGGGAAAAAATGAAATAGTGCTTAAGGTATTGCTCATTGGTTGGAAATGAATTTTTTTCTCCTTGCAAGTCTTTCAATTTGAACATGTTATCCCCTAGGATCTCAACAATTTGATACGGACCAATCCCTAGAGGTGTGAACATCCCACATTTTGCTTTTGGTTCTAAGGCCTTATCCCAAAGAATAACCAAGTCTCCTTGTTTAAAAAACATTATATTTGAGTGTTTATCAAACCACCTCTTGACTTTGGTTTGGTGTCTGCTAAAATTGGCAAAATCTTCTTCTCTTACATCCTAGATTTATATGATGTTTTTTAACCTTGAACATGAAAATTCTTGACCCTTCTCCATGTACTCTTACATGAATTTGTAGGTTGGAAGCTTTAGTGCTATGGGAAATATAGTTTCTTGACCATATACTAGAAATAATGGTGATACCTTGAGAGCTTGTTTGAATCTAGTTCTATCTGCCCAAAGGGAACACTTAAGTAACTTGTGCCATGTTCTTGTTTTATGAGCTACATATTTCTTTATGGATTTCATCAAGTTATTATTGATTGATTCAGATACCTCATTACCTTGAGGGTAGTGGTTTTATGAGAACCTAATAAAAATGTTGTTATCATATGCCCATTCCATAATCTCAATGGATATAAATATAGATCCATTATCATAGACTAGAGACACTGGCACTCCAAACCTTGTGAATATGTTTCCTTTTAAGAATCTGATCACCTCTTTAGTCCTACATTACTTGGTTACCACTGATTCAGTCCATCTTGTGTAGTAGTCAGTATTAGTTAGAACATACTTTTGATTATCTGATGAAATAGGGTTAGTGACCCCCATAAAATCTAGTCCCCATTGGGCAAAGGGTTTGTCAATCATTATTAGATTTAATGGCATGACTCTCTTGCATTATTTAGTATTGAATATTTGACATGATTAGAATTCTCTCACATGCTTGTGATAATATTTAAAGCTAGTGCACCAATACTAGCCATCCCTAAGGATCTTATGGGCTATTGTATTTCTGAGTGGATGTCCACTTCTTAGTTTTTCATGGAAAGTGCTCAAGATCATAGTTACTTCTTCCTTGGAAACACACCTTAGGTAAATTCCTTAAAATTTATTCCTATAAAACACTCCATCCTTGATTATAAAATGAGATAATTTGAGACTTAAATCTCTATTTTCTGTCTACTTAACTCTACAAGATAATATCCATTGATTAACAAATGAACAATAGGATCATACCAATCATTGGGTTGAAAATTTTATTTGTCTACTTGCATAGAAATTATTTTTTGATTAGTATTAGAAATCAACTAAATTAAACCTTGGCATCTTACCAACTTTGTTTTCTTCATCTCTATATCATATTCTTGGAGAATAGACATCCACTTGCTTATCCTCTCGCCAAGTTCACATTGACTGAGCATGAACTTAGTGGTAGGGTCTGGTAGTACTACATGTACCTTATTTTTAGGGATATAATGCCTAAATTTATTCACTACCTTGACTAGAGCACATGATTTTTCACCAATAAGATAATAATTCAATTCAAAAAATTTAAAGTTAATACTCAAGAAAGCAACATGATGGTCACATCCATCTATCTTATGAGTTAAGATAGCTACAATTGTATGGTCAAAATAAAAAGAGTAAAGATATAAGTCTCTAGTAAAGTCTTATCAACATAGGGGATTGTCCAATTTCTTCTTTGATTTTCTTGAATTCCTTCTTGGTGTCTTCATTCTAAGTGATCTTAGAATCTTTCTTCAACATGGCATTCAAAGGTGCTACTATTTTTTCAAAACTAGAAATAAACTTCCTCACAAAGTTGATTTTACCAAAGAAAGAATTTAGTTCCTTTTTATTATTAGGTGGTTATATATTTGATATTGAATTTACTCTATTTGGGTCTTTAGAGATCCCCTCCTTAGTTATAACATGTCCCAATAATTTTCCCTTAGTTACACAAAAAATGCTCTTCTTTGGGTTGAGAGAAATTCCATACCTTATATACCTTTCAAATGCTTATTGTAGGTGCATAATGTGATCTTACATATTATTTGAGAAGATATTTAGGTCATTGATGTGAATCATAATGTACTTACCTATGAGGCATTGGAATGCATGATCCATTTCTCTTTTAAAGGTTGCACCTATAATTATCAATGCAAAGGGAATTCTCTTGTAGGCAAAAGTGCCTCACCTAGTAGTAAATGCAATCTTAATTATGTCTTCCTTGTTGACTAGCACCTAATTATACCCTAAAAATACATTAATAAAAGACATCATAGCATAACTAGAAATAATTTGTATTATTTGGTCGAGAGAAGGTAGGGGTAATTATCCTTTTCAAATTCTCTATTCAAATTTATAAAATCAATGCATAATCTAATTTCACCATTTTTATTCTTGATTGGTACTAGGTTAGGCACCAAATTGGAGTTTCTAATGGGAAACACTATCTTATCATCTAGTAATTTCTTAACCTCTTTGCATATCATTAGTTCTAAGATAGGGTTGACTAGCCTTTATTTTTGCCTAAATGGATTGTAGGATTCCTTTCGAGGAATGGTGTGGGTTATGACCCTAGGATTAAAGATTTTTAAGTCATCATAAGACCATGATATTACATCCTTATACTTTTTTAGAAAATATTTGGCTCTCTCAGTTTCAAATCTTGTGTAGAGTATACCAATGTTCACTAGCTAAAGTTGACCTTGGGAACCTTGGTCCATTACATTGTAGTACTTCCCATCTACTTTGGGAATCTTGACAATATAAACTAGTTTGTCTAAATCAAATAGTATATCTAAGTCTATCATCCCTTTTATGATATTATTATCATTCAACTGAATGGTATTTTCATTAGGTTTGCCCTCAAGGGTATATTCACTAGCTTCATCAATAATGTGAGCCTCAAATACTCATGAGCTAGTCATAATGTTTATGATATGATGATCATCACTAAATACTTGCAAGTGGTTGAAATTATTTGGTACTAAGGGACATGGGATTAATTCAATGGTAAGGCTTTGTAACATGGAATTTTAATTGTGCATAAGGTTGGCTACAACTAAAGTAAGTTCATCAGTAGCCTTATTTTCCTCCCCAAGGATTGATACAATGTTGAAATCATCAAAACATTTAATAAATTCCCACACAGTAAATTTATATTTATTAAGATAGCACAAATTGCATCTATAATTACTCTTGACCTGATAAACTACTAGTTTTGAATCACTAAAAACTAAGATTTCCTTGACCTTGTGTTTAATTGTAAACTATAATCTAAGAATAAGTGCTTCATACTCTATGATATTGTTAGTGCATAGAAATTGGAGTTTATAAGAGGCATTGTATTCCTTCCCAATGGGATTTATTAAAACCACCCCTAATCTTGAACATGATTTGCATCTGGCATCATCAAAATATAGCTTCCATAATCCAGGCATAACATGAGAAGTTTTAGAGTTATATACCTTTATGGTGTAAAGAGTGTAAACACCTAGATTTGAGTTAGCCATGTTGATCCTCTCATTGGTTTCATTTTAATAAATTATCATATACTTCATTTTAGTTTCCATTTCTAGCATGATATTATTTGAAACCAATTTATAGGGTAATGACATGTGTGAATAGTCAGTTGACATATAACAATCTAGATATCTGGTCCAGTCCTTACTTAACAACATTACATATGCATCAACAATATCCACCACTTAGATGTTAATAAAGTGTTGGATCCTTGGTTCAAAAGTAATATACATGTGAAAATTTAACAATTGACCAATCAGTTTGACTCTTTATTTATCTAATTAAGTCATAGCCCTATCAGATTTAACTAGAGTCAAACCTAATTTTTCACAAATACCCTTAGGCATGATGTTTTTAGATGCACTTGAATCTACAAAGAAATTATATAAATTCTTTATAAAGATAATGAATATGAGTAGTAAAGGTGGAATGTTTGCCTTTTTTCTATATTACAATGTTATAATGTGTATCCTTTTGAGACTTACCAGGATTCTTGTATAAAGATTCCAACAACAGATCTCTTTGTTTTGTAATCTAAGTTAACTCATGCAAGATAATTTTAGATGTGATATTTTTTATGTCCTCTACTATATTATATGCAATCCTATTGGAAGAATTAGATGTATCAACATTAGGTTTAGAGGCACTTCCCTTAAGAGGCTTTGGATTGCTATTTGATGTAGTGTCAAGAGTGTCAAAATTATTTGGAGTTGAGGTAGTCAAAGGTTATTTCTTCTCCCTATTCCTCAGAGGATAGGTATTCTTTAGATATTACTAAAAAACATGAAGCTCTTTAGGGATGTCATGCTCATTCTCTTATTTGAATGGGAAATCAAATGTCTCCACCATAAGAGTTGAATCATTAGATTTAGATGGCCTTGAAGAACCTAAGTTACCTATACCATTATCTTTATTAGGTAAAAATTTAAAATTATCCAATTCTTCTTGAAAAAATTCAAAATCATTGTAACATTGTAGACAATCTAATTCACCATGATTTGAAGTACAATAAGCTCTACAATAATCAGACAAAGCTACATCACCAAGATTTATATTAGGCACATTTATTATAAGGTGACTCATTATTATGGTTTTTTTATTTTGAAATATGTTTGAAGGAATATTAAACCTTTGGAAAGAGAATTTCATATTATAAATTTCTCCAGTATTGCCAACTTACTTTTGTAGATAGATGAAATTAGTATATAGATTTTGAACCATATTCAAGATAGAATCATTCTCATTCTTGGGTGCCTCAAAATTATGAACTTAAGTATTTATACTAGTTTTAGGCATCAAAACTCTATGGTCTTGTGGATGAGACCCATTGGCAAAGTTGTTCAAGAATCATAGGTTTTAGCCAAGATGTACATGATTTAAAGGCAATTGATTAAGGACTATAAATTGATTTAAGGTAGGCATATTTTGATTGGAATTGGGAAGGACATTCAACATAGGAAAATTTGGATTAATATTGGGAATAATATATGCTATTTGTATTTATGGTAGTATTTGGTCGTTGATGATCATAGCTTTAGCATAAGCTAAGGCTAATGTATTAAGGACATGAGAAGATCTTTCAAAAAACACTGAAGTCATGGGATCCAAGGAATATTTGTAGATATATAAGGATAAAGACTCATCATGTCTATAAGGAGCTATGGTTCCATTGAACATTTTCTAGAATATAGCATTGAAGGCTCTTATGGGCTCATTTGAGTCTCTTTTAACTGTGTTAAATTGTTGGTACATGACACATGGACTAATGATTTTGCCAAACTAATCAATGAAGTAATTATTAAAATAATTATAGCTAGCTATGTAGTTTGTAGGAAGGTTTAAGAACCATTTATATGAAACATATTTTAAAGTAAATGGAAATAATCTACACGGTAAATCTTCATGAACTACATTCAAAATTCTTAAAGCAACTTTGAAGGATTTAATGTGTTATTCAATAGTTATAACACCATTAGGAATAAAAGTAGGTAAATATTTTTTAGGATTATGAGTAAGTTCATGTAAAACACTTTACACATTGATTAAAGAAACACCTAGTGAAGCCATACCTTGGTAGGGATTGAACACAAGAGCACTCTAAATTGGTGAAGTTGGTTGACACTTTGAAAGTCTACTCTTAACTTTATCTCACCTAGTTCTTCTATGGAATTCTAATGAAAGAAGGGGAACTCTTGTCTCTAAATGTGACTTGTTTGTTATCCTTGGAAATTCAAGATTGAGATCTTTGAACCTTATTTGAAATATAATGTGTAAGTATTATCTTTATAAATAATGATTTTCATACTTTCACATTAAGCAAATTTTGCTCAAGTATATATAAAGAACAGTAAATGACATCAATTTTTAACTAAATAAGCTCAATTATGTATCCAAATACATAAATATGAATGATCTTTACACATTTCAAGCTTAATTAAATTCAAATTTGTAGAGATATAATCAATATTTGAATGAAATATCTATTGCTAACCTCAAACAACTTAGATTCATAGGTTTCAAGTTATCTTTACCATAATTAAACATCAAACTTTGAATAACATCTATCTTTGTCTAAATAATCACAAAGGTAGGTCTGAAACCATTAAGATTAATTATCCTTAAATCTGCTAAAAGAAACACAAATATGTAAAGAATACATTAATATTTGAATAGAATTCACTAAAATTAGAAAAGAGGTTGAAAACATTCAAATATTTAACTAGCCCTCTTCTAGCACCATTTTTCTTTGTTGATGCATGTAAATATATCAATAGTTTCATATAGTGTTTAAGAAATACTTTTCATTTTTGGATTCATAGAATCCATTACATGAGTTGTTGGTTTTGATAATATTATTATCCTTGGTGTAATAGAGGAAAATAGGTTAAGTGTTTCACAAATTTATATTAGTTGGTGGTTGGGATCCACTATGGCTTAATAGTTGATCTTTAATTTTGGAGATTACCTATGCTAATCTGAGTGAATTATGCTAAAAACCTAAGTTTAAAGCTAAACAAAGTTAATTTTTCATAATGAAATTGATCTAAGGTGAATTAATAAAAGGAGTAAAAGGGAGGGTAGGTTAGAAAAGGGAGGTGTTGTTGATATTTGTTTCAAACATTATGACAAAGTTCCAATTTCATCTGAACATGCATTTAACCAATGTGTAGCATAAAGTATAATAGGATCAAATCCTACCACACATTAGGCAAACATCTAAGGAAAGTATGAAAATATGAAAATAAGAACAAGATATGCTTTAAGAATTTTACCCCTATAAGCAAATAGCATTAGCCTAGATGCAAGAAGAGTAAAGATAACAAAGTTAACCAAAAACTTTTAACTAATCTAGCATTATCCCAAATTAGAAACTCTACATTAAAAGATGCACATTAAAAATTAATGAGAACCATTGAAATTCAAATATGAGACCAGATAAATGAAAGAGAAACCATGATAGTAATTCACACAAGCAAATATGGACAAAATTTTCAAAATTACTTGCTTATATTAATTTTCTTAAAAGTTACAAATATTTATTTTGCTCCAAAAACTCTTTCCCCTTTTAAAATTGGAAATAAATATTTATATAAACAATTCATGAGGTATGTTAGTCACTAATAACAAACTACATTTCTACATATGTTTAGGATAGTTGTCCTTTATGTTGCATTATAGAAAAAATGACCTTTTCTAATATACTAACCTATAGGCCATGTATTTTACAATATGTACATTCCTTTACAAAAATAATATTCCATTTTAAAAATATACAATGATAGTTGAGAATAATATTCCTAATCCAACTAAATTTGGGACCATGGTGCTAATATAGCCTTTTGCCTTCCTTACAAGATCTTCATTCTATATTGTTGTTTATTGATTAGCTAGAGGTCAACAATGGATCTCATGAACAACTCTCTCTCTCTTGATATATTAATTTATTGAGGTCCTTTTCAACTCTTTCAAAGGCCCTATTGATGCTCCTAGCATCTCCTATCTTCTATATAGATAATAACAATATGCCCATGACCTTCTTATTATCAGCCCCTATCTTTTATTTTCCTTGGTTCCTTACTTGTTACATGAATTGAGAAGTTTTATGCTTGAGCTCCTCATCAGTGATAAGTCCCAAAGGACTAAGTGAGTTGAGATATTTGATTAAGTTGTCCAATATGTGTAGCATCTTATCTTCCTACTATTTGAGGTCCTTGGAAATTTTCTCCATCTGTTCAGACTAATTTCTCAAGATTTGATTTTGTCTACCAATATAGCCATAGCCATATTTAAGTGGGCTAAGATGACTGTCCTAAATTTAGGGACTTGATTCTTGGTCAAGGATTTGATCAAGACTTTCACTTGATAGCTTGAATCTTACCATTCACCAACTTGGCCTATAGCTATGGATTTTCACTTACTTATTGCCTCTTGTTTGGTTTTGACTAACTTTAAGAAATTAAATAAGTCAATCATGGTGTACTCAAATAACTTAAATCTATCTTCTTGGATTGAAAAGATGGTAGTCCCTTCTAAAATATTTTTTTTTTGCATCATGCATTTGATTACAGATTGTTATTTATCAAATTATGTTTGAGCTAGCTTCAATGGGTCCTCTTTAAAGATAGGAACCTTACTAGGTTGACTTCCTTCCATTGGAGTCAAACTAGTGAATGGTTCCACTTTTGAAAGGTGAATTCCTCTCCAATAATCATGGCCTTCTTTTCTATCACTCTTTCCAAGTTGGTGGTGTCTAGATTAAATTAAACCCCCACTGATGATTGAGTCACTTTTGGAGCTAGGATTTGTATCTATGTTCCAGTTAATGTTCCCATGCTAGCCATTATTTTGTCCTCTTCCTTTTTTAAACATACAATCCATGGCTTAATATATTCATGCACAATGATGTTGATAGATTTTGTTATTACCCAAAGATGGTCTAGAGTAGGGACTCTCTACAATTTTTCGTAGTGACTATGAATTTGTTCAAATTACTCACCAATGATCTACACTTTAGTTCTAGATTGAATTATTCTTACACATATGATAGTTTAACTCTCTTAGGCTTGATTACATTTAATATAGGGTTAAATTAGGGATTACTACATGTTAAGGATCTTATAAAGGTCCTTTAGTTCTTTAATGGTGGCAACTAGTTCAAACAACAAGCTTAATGGCATGTTAGTGGTATTTTCATGACACTTTTCTCATTAATATTTAAAAAATGACCATTGGCTTTTGAAAATTCCATCTTCATCTTGTAACATTGGATTTATTTGCTTGGATCAATATGGTTCATTGATCTCAATCTAAGAACTTGAATGTTATTATTTGTTTGTTATGTTGCCCATGGTTATTACACTTATCACTTTTGCATTCACTCTAAGCTTTGTTGAAATGTCAACATTGATCTCACACCATTGATCTCATTTTCATAGATCAATTGCACTCTATCAATTTTTATATACTTAATTATACCTCCTACTATATATACCATTGATTGGAATGTGTACATTCATCCATGTACCATCAATCTTTAAAAGACGTTTGATCTTTTATTTATGGCTCATGGCTATGCCACATGTCATCTCTACATTCATCCTTAGGTCTTTTGAATTTTACACCTTCATCATGACCATTGGATCATCCTCAATTGAGAAAATGTGATCTATTATATCTTGATCTTTAAGGTTAAACCCCATTGGTTTTTTAGTGTTCTTAGGCTATGAGTGTGACACTTGTCACTTTATCACAAATCATGGGGATCCATTAAAGTATTGAATTAATATACACCATTAGATTGATCTTTCCTAAGTTAATACATACCATTGATATTTGGAAGATGTTAAAACTTTAGCTTAGGGTAAGGTCTTTGAATTTTCAACATTAATCTTGAACTGTTGTATCTCAATCACCTAAGCAAGCATGGACCATTGATCCTACAAATGAAAATGATATTTAAGCTAGGCTTAAAAACATAGCATAAAGTTTTTGGACTGAGGTTTTATTTTATGTTAATAAAAATGAGTAATACCTTAGGATAAAATTTTTAACTAGGTTTTAAAACATGATAAAGGGGACACCACACATAATAAAATACATGGCATAAAGTCTTAGGATAAGGATTAGAACATTAGAAAAGGGGTCCTACAGTTAGTTAGATTATGTGGAGATAAAAGGAAAGAAATAGGTTGGGGAAATAAAGGACCAAGTATAAATTTTTATACTAAGGTTTGGTCATGTTGATAGACATGACTAAACCTTAGGATAAAAATTTAACTAGGTTTATGACTTAATTAATCATTCCCACATAAATTGCTCCCATGTAAATTTTAATTTGATTCGATGGGACTTGAGAAGGGTAATTTTAATGTGGGTTTCATGATGATTAAACATGACTTCAATTTGATTTTAAATATACCAAAGGTTATTAAAATACCAAATTAACATTAAGATATGGAACACAAGAAATTATCCATTCCAAATGGACTCCATTAGAGCTACAACCTAAAATACTAGCAAAGTTTTTTTAGTAATATTAGAAGGGATAAAACCATGATCATATGAAAAACATGTCCATTAATCTAAATGAGAGCTAGGTGTGGATGATCTTAAGAAAATTACAATGTATAAACATGCTAGTGGCACTCTAATTAAGTGAATTTTCAATTTTAAGATACAAATTTGGACAATTTGAAACAAGGCTCTTTTGCATCCAACACCCGCCCCTCTTTCATATGAAATGGGGACCCACTTCTTTTTGAGGAATATGGTCTTAAATTTTTGTATGGTAGTGTTAATACTACATATCTTTATGGAATTGGACATACCCTTTAGGGGATTTTTGAAGTAGTCCCTTTGAACACTTGTTTCCAAGAATTAGATCCTTTAAAGTCTTTCCTATTGACACTTCAGAACCCTCCTAGCCAGCCCTTCAACCTTTACTTATTCAACCCTTCCACTCCCCTTTAGACTTAGATCGAAGGGCACATACCCTTTAGGTCCTTAAAAAATACCATTTAGAATTTTAGAACATTTAGAATTACCCTTTTAAATACCCTTTGGGACTTCATTTGGGACCCTTTAATCATTTCTTTGAAACTTTTATTTTGGGCATTCTTGTCTAATACATAATCTTTGAAGGAATTCTTTTGAAGGATGCTTCCATTTCAAAACTCTTATAACTCACCCTTCATATTTTGTTGAAGTTACCCTTTAGGATTTTCAAAAGGTCCCTTAAGGACACGAAAGTACCCTTTAGGAATTTTAAAAATGCCCTTTGTCCCATTCCTTTAGAACTTTGTTTCATACCCTTGCCTTATCCTTCAAAATTTTTCCAATAAACAATTTTTAAAGGAATTCATATGGGGTACCTACACTCTTCTCACTCCATAGAAGTACCCTTTAGACTTGTGTAAAGTACCCTTTGGTGTGACCACTTACCCTTTGGAACTTTTGAAATGCCCCTTTAATTATATAGAATACCCCTTTGGGATATCAAAAGTACCCTTTAAGGATTCTAAAGTAGACCATTAGGGACTTGCATAAAAGACCAAAGTGCCCAATGAAGTGGACACTTAAGATCAAAATTACCCTTTGGGGAATTTGAAAAGGTCTTTAAATATGAAATCTAACCTTTCATAATTATTTTTTTATCCTTTCAGAATTAGTGTTTCATATTCCTCACCATGGTGGAGTGTTTCCCTAGAGAAATTGTCCAAAATGTTTCATCTTAAATAAATTGCTGAAACAAATAATCCACTAGTGTTGACCCAAACATTTTTTCCCCAATGACTCTCTGAGTACCTTCAATTTTAACCATACCATATTTTCATCCAAATAAGGGTATAGTGTTTCATATTAATTTTAAATAAATATCCCTCCAAATTGAGGTGACTAATTTGAATTCAAAGGAACAAAGTTAATGTTGCACATTTATATCGTATGACATGATATTTAATGCAGGATCTTATATAAGTAATATGAAACCATTTGAGTCATAATTTACACTCAATATATCTTGTGATCAAAGAATCCTTTATTCCTAGTGGTACACAAGAACCCTCGTTTATGTTTCAAAAGAACATACAATAGACTACAAGTAAGATTGAACTATCTCAATTACATTGGTATACGAGTACACATAGTTGGTAGAATATTGAGTAAAGAAAGCACAAATGTATATCTAGGGCATCCTCATCTATGTCATCATGGGGAACTAATCTTCCATCTAATTTCTTGATTAAGGATCCCACATAGTTTAAGGACATTATTTTTGATATAGGGTTATTTGAAAACCAATATCAGAATTACCCACAACTATGGGATGCTATAGATTCAGTGGATGATTTTTCTATAGATGAAAAAAATTGTCAAACAAGATGTTTGTCAAATAATTGATGTATTTAAGATGTCAAAGGTTACATTTCACTACTACCAAGCTAAAGGTCATGCCTTACATTGACATTCTCAAATATTTATTCTTTGTAGGAAAAATATCACAAGATTCATATTTGTTTCATACTCACAGTGATACATAGGTCATGTCATCTTCAAGAATGATTTTTAATTATATTTGTCTCTTGCTACACTAGGTGATTACTTTGACAAGCACACTCAAGTGTAATTTAATAAAGAGAACTCAATTCAAGCAACACTATAATCATGGTTGTTTCCTAACAAAACCATGACATGGAAAGGCAAGAAGTTGAGTGAATCATTGCCTACCAATAAATTTATGATGGCTATCTACATAGGTATGGATCTTCTAAATAGATTATATGGTATTCCCTTTATTCATTTTTAAAACTTGGATTGGGTGCCTTTGCTTCATATGATGTTAACACACGATCTTGATTATGCCTTGGGATAAATAATTAGCTTTAGGCTAAGGGAGTAAATTATGCACAAGGATAGATGTCCTACCCTTAGAACAAACTTTTATATGATGTTGTACCTAGTTGATGTAGTCATGGGTACATGTTATAAAGACTTGGGTCATTTATGATCCCCAACCATAGACTGCATCAAGAATTGAATATGTGACCATTACTAATTCATGTAGATCTATGCCTATCAGAGGCACATGGTCAAAAATTTTGAGGATGTGTACCCTTAAATATGGTAGGCCATCTATGGATCCTTAATGCCATGTATTAGGGTAAAATTTGTAAATATCTTGGCTAGGAAGGGTGATTACTTCTTATATCTATACATCACCATCATTTTGGTTTAGGGAAACAAGGTGGTGCCCCTATGTCTTCTAAAGCATGTGCCTAATAAGTTATCAGAGTAAGAGATAGATTTATAGTTATGGAATAGAATGGAGGAAGATTTGGTAATATATAATAAATCCTTCTTTTTTGGGAGTCTTGTCACCATTATTAGAATAACATACATAATGAGGAAACATCTTGGCGATGTTACAACAAAATGAAATCGATACAATTTCCCCATAATGTCTCATAGAGATTGGGACCCTCATGGGTGTATCCAAAAATATATTTGGGTACTCAACATCCCTAATACCACCATCCATATGGTTATGACTTTATTTTTATAAATCCTAAAACTAATGAGGAAGTATTGGAATGAGCTAAAATAGCTAATTTGTAAGGGGATCATTTAAGGATGATCTAGGCAGAGCCCAACATCTCCACTAATAAATTGGACAAGCAAAGATCCATTTTTAAAGGATGAAAACATTTAGACTTTTAGAGCAAGCAAAATTAAGATCAGGGAGCTTCTTCTTCTTAAGAACCCCCTTTGGAGTTAAAGATAAAAATAGTCAAACATGAGCCCAGGTTGTTGGAATCAATTATAGGAAGAAGAGGAGCCAAAGGTGACCCCATTAGTTTAGAATCAAATGAAGAAGATAGGTAGGGTGCTGACACTACTTTTACATCTATGGATACCCCCAGTGTGCCTCATATTTCATCAATTAGGGTATCCATCACTCAATCTACAATAGTGCTTTCCTCCCATGACTCTCCTACTCGAGGGAAGGCTCCCTTGGTATACATTAAAATACCAAGGACCCCCACAAGTAGTCTAATGAAATAAGTATCCATAGGGTCACCTATCTCACATCCCATCTTGAAACCATAGAGAGAAGAAGCAACCATTCAAGACTATGCCAAGGATTTAGATGAGGAGACCTAATTGAAGGAAGTAAAATCCCTTAGTCTTCAGAAGGCCCCCATCAAATTACAAGTTTTAAGTACCTCAACTCTCCCTGCCTCACTTATAGTTTTAATTTCTATTATTGATACACCTATCTCCTCTATATAATTCACATCCACCTCATCCAATCCTTCCATTAACCCCTCCATAACCTCCACTATATATTTTTTCCATAACCACCCCTTTTGTTCCTACTAGTACTACTACTATGAGACTTCAAAGAAAGAGGAAATCATCTAGGAATTTGCAAACTAATTTGGCACACCCCAATTTCATGTGTAATACACACTCCCAATTATACTGAGGAAACCATAGTTACCAAGATAATCAAGGGAAGGAAAATAAAAGTACATATTGTGGTAGTCCATCCACTTCCTCAAATTGAAGGAGTGGATTGGTCTAAAATTATATGGCCTTCCCTACCAGATGTACTAACTAAGCTAGCTAAGAGGGGAAAAAAGAGAAGGAAGAGTTAGAGTATGAATTTATTATCACAACCTCTGATGTACCTAAAAATATCCTATCTTGGGTCATGGAATTAAGGCAAAAATCTCATAAGTGGCCCAATTAAAAGATAACTGAACTACCTTTTGTGACTACCTTGTTTGCTCCTCCAACTAGTTCCATCTAAATGGTCAAAAAGAGAAATATTGAAGATGACCAAGGAGCCAATATCATCCTTGAAGAGAGATAGCCAATGTTCTCTCTCATAAAGAGGTAGAACATACATCCAAGAAAATCTATATTTAAAGAATATCTCTTAGACTTGCCTCAAGTGCAAAAGGATGTGGTGGTAGATATTCATTAAGGGATGGAATTATCTTATTAGGAGCTTAAGGAGAAATTATAATAACTATGAGTAAAAATATAGAAGCTAAAGGAACAATCAAATATTGTGCATGTCTCTACAATTATAGAGGATAAGGTGAGGGAAGTCGCTTGAAAATGATATCACTCCTTGGAGGATATAGAATTCATGAAGGTCAAGATAGCACCTTAAATGAGCTTGGCTAATAAAATTTATAACTCCCTAACCTAGGATAACATAAAGCTTAAAATTTTAGTTGCCTATATAAGAAACTCACTATATAGACACCTTGACTTGATGACTACATTTGATGCATCTAATGCCTTGAATTTAGTTGTCATTAAACAAGAAGAAGTTAATGAATGGTTGAAGGTGACTGTGGCCATGAATATAAATGATCAGTTAATCAAATCCCAACTCCAAAATTTTAATGATTTTAACTTATCCAAGGTAAAATATTCTATAGGGAGGCTAATCAATAAAATCAATTTTGATAACATTGTTCAGGAGGTGGCTAATAATTTTAAAGGGATCATTCAGGGTTTGATGGTAGAGAATGTTGAAGCAGAGATAAGTAAAGAAAGAAAGAAGGTGACTAAAGTGGAGATATTTAGAAGTAAATTCCAACTTACTAGAGATGAGCATGCAAATCTTCTCAGGAGAACCAAGAGACTCCACTAACCTTAATTACTTAACTTACACATTATTCAGCAATAACATGATGTGGAAGAGAATATTTACAAGGGAAATGAAGTGAAGAAGAAACATGTTTTTACTAGTGGGACCACTCCATTGGCTTCTACTCTGATTAATACACGTGTAACACTCTAGCCAACATAGCCTTATTTTGGCATACACCTTAGTTTTGTAGTAGTCCTTGTAATAATTAACTCATTTTTCTGTACATGCATGTATTGCATTATATTTTAAAGTCAATTCTTCCTATTTATATCTCTCATTCAATTTTAGACTAAAGTTGGAACTACATATTCAAACCACCCCATGTAAACATCATACAAAGACTTGGAGGATGAGGTGACCCCTCCCCAATATTTATAAATAGTATCATGTCACCCTTAAATAAGGGGTTTGGAAATTTTAAATACAAAAAGTGGAGAAACCAATTTTGGTCATCAAGCAAAGTATTTTGGGTATTTATTCCTATACAATGTTGTTAATTATTATTTTCAATGGATGTTATTTCAATTAAAATTTAGTATGCTCAATGCTACAAGTAGATTCTTTATTTTCTTGATTAACATACAAATATTGAATGTGCAATAGCTATCAATGGTTAGTAAATTATTGATTGAGAAAGTTAAGTTGTATTGAAATATATTTTTGAATATGTTTTTGTGCTTTCTTAGTGTAGTCTTCTATGTGTGCACCATAACTACCTTAGATAATCTATTGATCTGAGTCATAATCCCTAGATCAAGGGTGTGAAAAAGTTACCATGATAGGGTTAACCTTTGTTTGAGTACATTAGACTCCATATTCCTTTATTCCTTATATCTCATAGCTATATTTGTTTGCATATGTGTGCTCACTGCTAGTAATAGGAACTAGTTTTGAAAAAACATAGGTCCATTTAGAAACCATACATAGAAGTGATTACTTTAATAATCACCAATATTTCTTTTATATGCTTCTTTACCCTCCTTTTTTGTTTGTTATAATAATTTACCCACCTTAGATTAGAAGCTAATCACCCATCCAACTCACCTAGGAGATTACCTTATTGTAAGAACCACACTTCCATTAGAAAACCTCCACAACAACCTACATACTTTACCACTATTCCATCAATAGGTTAAACAAAACACATACCTACAACTCGTGCCCTAGAGTGGAGTTTACCTCCATTGAGATCCTTAAATGTTAGAGGTTACCTCATCAACTATGGTGTGCATAAAAAATAAATCAATAGGGTTTCCATTTTTATAAATAGGGGTATGTTGACCTCAAAAATTCCAACACACTCCATTATTATAAATCTTATATGGGGACCTTCTTTATTTTAAAAACTTGTTTTGTTCTTTTATTTTTGTTTTATTACATGGTCACTATTGACCAAATTTGACTTTTAGGTCAAATTAAGATGCCCCTAGTAAAAAATTGATTTTTATGCCTATAAATGGGTATAATTTATTGTCATGAGGTGTTTTATAGGTCATTTTATGTTAATTAATGTTGTAATAGATTTGGTCAATTAGTTTTTAAGTCGTTTATCATTCTGGATCATTTTAAGGGTAAAAAATAGTGAATTTAATGCTTTGTACATTTTTATTTGGAAAATTTAAGGTAAAATAGATTATTTCATGACCCATGTGTCCAAAAATGTCTTAAGTAACTGAAAAAACTTAAAATATGGTACGTTGTTTAGAGAAAAAGGTAGTTTTTTGGAAAAAAGTGAGAAAATGGCACTTATATGACCTCTTTGGAAAGTGTGCCACTTGGAAAAAGTGTAAAGGTGACCCTTAATCTCCCCAAAGATCAATTAAATATATATTTTTTATTTTAAGGTGTCATTTCTTGGCTAAAAGTGTTCACCTCTCTTTTCACCCTTATTGGCATAAATAAGTGACTTGAAGGTTTGTACTTGTTACAAAAAACTCATGGAGTTTCAAGAAAAAAATATTGGGGGAATATTATACACTGAAATACCTTAATTTAAATATAATTATTTTTATTAATGGTGTTCCCAAATTTTTATGAACCATTCCTAACAATTTGGGCTTCTAAATCTGCTTCCTAATCTATACCCCCCATGGTTTTCACCTTAGTTTGAGAAAATATATAAATTTCACTTGATAATATTTATTATAGAGGATTATTACCATGTAACCTTATCTATCCCATCCTTTTTTTCATGTTTCAAGTTGATTTTATGAGGAAACCATCTCAATTTTTGAGGTTTCTCTCTTTTGGGATGATAGGTAGTTTTATGTCACTTTCAGTGTTTCATGCTTTACTAGTAGTTTTAGAGAGTTATGTTAGTTCCATATACATGTTTTTAGGTCACAATATTTATTATTAACCTTAAAAATCATTTATTTAAAACATTTTTGATAATTTTCAAGCCATGTGCCATACCACAATCACTTGTGACCCCTGTCTACTTTGTATTAGGTGTTTGGAAAAGGGAATATCATGTTAAACATAGGTTTTAAAATCTGGTTTCAAAGCGTCCTTGATGTATATCACTCACTTAAAACTTTAAAAATTCATTTTAGAGGCTTTTTATCCATTCCTTGACATGTTCTTACCTAATTCAATGACCTGCTTGCATGAAACACCCAAACCATGCACCTCTAGCCCTATTGATGTTATGCTTGTGTATGAAAAGGTATATGTGTGTTTCAAACTTATTATAACTAAATTTTTTGAATTATTATGCTTTATAATATCATACTAAGTTAATTTATAGGAATGGTTTCATATTAATTATTTATAACTCACTGCTATGTACCAAAGGATCACCATTTATAGGTGGCTAAGTAGAGTATTAAATGCTTACATGATGAAGAAGATGAAACCAATCAACACCTAATTAATGTTATGGTATGAGTATAAATATTTTTAATACCCACATGAAGTGTGAATTATGAAAAAATAGGAGGTGAACCACTATGATCAAGCAAGGACTAAGTTCTAGGAATCTTTCCATTAAAAGTCAAAACTGAGATCCTTGGGGTTGTTGTAGACCTCTTACAACATGTATCCTAAAGGTTTTAAGACACCTAACTTGGTCAATATTTTTTCCTCTAGTTTGGATAGGAATTTTTCAAAAAATGGAAGCTATGGGATTATTGTAAGGAGGAAGTTGAAAGCCTTGAAAGTGTCCATAAACACACTAAATTCTCTTAATGTTGTCTACAAGTCTGAGCCTAAAAGTGGCTTTTCCCCACCAAAGTTGTAAATTAGGCCTATATTCCAAATATAAATGGTAAAAAATGTTTTAAGTAATATAAATGGAATAAGATATCATATTATGAGATGATAATTATTTTTTTGACTTCTCAAGCTCACACCCTATTCGTACAGGTGGCCTGAATGTGCACCTATAACAAGGTTAAGGGTAGTTGTCTCAATTAGATAAGTACAGAGACAAAGTAGTGTTCACTTGGGATATCAATGAAGTTTGAGTCCTTTAAATGTGGATATAAACATGATAAAAATTTAATTTATTTTCAATCTCTAAGAATGAACTATAAACAACATGACCAAAGATAAACTACAGACCATATACAGATATACCCTGTTGAAGGTGACTATAAGTGAACGATGATGTGAAAAGTGTGATTAAGTGGTGACCTATGGTCACTTAATATGAAATAATAGATAAAATAAATATAAAATGGTAATATAAACCCTAGGAAGGGTCTAATACATGTCTTAAAATGCCTAATTCAAATAATAAACACCTACAACATGGTCCTTAAGAGCAAACATAGTAAGGCAGTTGAGTTGAGAAAGAAAACCTAAGTGATGACTTAGATTCACTTAGGGGGAAAAGTAACTTAGGGGGTATAAAAATTACACCATCACTATAAGTGTCTTTATAGGCTTATTTTAATAAAAATTAGTAAAAAGTAAGGTCTCTAAGTGAGTAAACATAGTCGACCTTGGCATTTCTTGCATATAGTTTTCTACCTAGAAACTAGTCTCAGAATTAGCAAGTTTAGAGGGTCAAATCATATTATCAAATCATAATTGTTTTTTTTGGATAGTCCTAAAAACTTTATAAATTTCATAAAATATTAATTATTCTTGATAAAATAGGGAAAGTTATCCTATTTTGTCTTAGACAGGGGGCTCTTTCCCCATGTACAAACCTTGCATTCTTGATAAAGGAAATGCAAAACATGAACCAAAATACAAGTAAAACCTTAAAGATGGTTTTTTAAGTTGTAACATTCATTTCACATCATAATAAACCAATAATATAAGTATGGAACATGGCAGGGTGACCTAGATCCTCAAGTCTTTAGTCAAACCAATAAGGTAGTATTAGGCCTAATGACCAAGTTGGAGGCCATTCCCACTTTATTCCTAGGTAAGATTTATATACTATTATATAATGTGTATGAGATGGAATCATATTTTTTTACGTCATTTTTAAGAAAAGGAAACCTAGGACAATCCATTTTTGGCTCATAAATCTATCAATTAAAATGATGGAAACAGGCTTGATAGGCTAACTTGAAATGCTCATATCTCCCCTGAAGGTTTGTATGTTGGAAAAATAAGTTTATGGGGTTATAAATTTCCAATAATATAATTTTTTTGTAATTTTTATTCAATTTGGATGTGAAACTTTTATGGACAACCCTTAAGACCTGAAACTGCTCTAAAACACATTAAAACCCTTGATAAGGACTAGATTGCAAAAATAGAGTTGGATATCTGATAAAATATAATATTTTACTCATGAAAAATTTTGTAACTTGGATAAAAATATCTTATTATACTCCACATTATTTTTATTTATATGAATGATGGTATAAATAGGGTTTTTCCACTATTTTATGTGTTGTGTAGGGTACAAGAAGAGTCAAAAGATGAGACCAAGTTTGTGTGGAAGCTTAAGAATTAAAATATATTATAATATTCATGTAAATCACTGAATTATATGGACTTTAATGAAAAAATAAATCCAAATTTGAAGACAAGTGTGCAAGGTGCATGAGAAGGAGGTTTCTTAGAGTATAGGGGATGATGTCTCTTGTCAATTGATTCGAGAAGACCAGGCATGGAACCAATGAATGGAGAAGATTGTATGATGTCCCTACCTTGAATTTCAATCATTATAACTAGTAATAATCAGTTATGGGATGTATAAATAGAGGCAATCATGAAAGTAGTCTTGATGTGCAAAATGAGGAGTTTTTTGTCACTTTTATTCAAGGTTGTGACTTGGATTTACACTTGTTGCTAATGACCTTGCATGGTTTGTTCCATATCCTATTAAAATGGAAAATTAAATCCTTGTATTATCTTGAAAAATGTCCTTATGACCCTTGGACTTCTCTTATTTCTCTCTCTCTCTCTCAAACTCTATAAGAGTTAGCCATTTTGGCATTCTATTAGATGTTCCACCTGAGTATGGCAAATACATGCTCATTTATATACCTTTTTATCAATAAAATTAATATGTTTTACCTCTTATATGACTATTCATAATGTGTTTCATTTTAATGATTGATATTGCTTAAGTGACACTCTTGTTTCCTTAGTATGTTAGCTCATTCTTGCAACCTATTTGCAGTTGAAAAACTTCTTCTTCCAGGGCATGTGAAGTGTTTTGGGATATGTCAAGGAATAAGTGTGTTTGTCTATTCATCAGTGCCATTTAAGTCTTCTTATCTAGTCTTCCTAACCTAGATTTTCATCTTGAGCTCATAATGTAACATTGATGTCAGAAGTTGTAGATTAGGAAAGTGTATATTTAGTTTATTTCTTGATCTCAAGTTTAATACGCATATGGTTGGATGTCATCAGTCAATTTGGTGTATCACCTCCATTTTTTTATATTTTCTTTCAAATTCTTTCTCCCATTTCACCCCCCAAATTCTAGCTATAGTTTGATCCTAAGTGGTCCATCAAGTGAGTTATCCCTATCTAGAGACTCACCTCATTCCATAGGCTTCCCAAAAGCCTAGATGTTATTTCATTGTGTCACTTAGATTAGGAGAGCCTTATCATCTCCTCAAAGGGTGTATATCCAAGTGACAATCGTCACATTTATTAATACTACATAAATTTCTTGATCTAGGTTCCCATCTTAAGGTTCCAAACTTATGGACATGTGTGGTGAAACTGAACAACCTTTAATTTACCATATATTCACAATGAATAGCAATCCTTTTTTAGATTTCAAATAAAATCATATTGGTCCTTTAATTTTTCTTGAGTGATTCAAAAAAAAATTCATCATTGGGTTACATAATTTATATCATCTCGAGAATCCTAGTTAAAATGGTGCATCATATGTTCATTTTATTATTATTTTTATTTGGAATAGACTTTTTCATTCAATATTAAGGTATTGATATATTTAATTCATTATCCACTTAAATTTATTTTATTTAAATTTTTTTCCTTAATTATTAAATCATAACTCATTCTAAGTATTAAATTTAAAGGGGACAATATCAATAGTTTTATTTCATTTGGAATCAAAGTTCATTATTTAACTATTTCAATTGAATTATGACCTTTATTCATTTATATCTAGTTCAAATTTTAATTTAAAATGTTCATATTGTAAATTTATATTTTAAAATGGCTTACATGAATTCATAGTGTGATTTTTCCTAGTCAACTTTATTTTGGTCATGGCCTCTTTTAAGTCTTTAAAACTCTACCTTATGCTAATTCATGCTTTTATTTGTCTATATGTGACTTTTCTCAACTTAAATTAGGATTTAATTTGTTTATTTTTAAGTTTTCATTTTTTTATTATAGTAACTTATTAATTTTTTCCTAAAGTAATTTTTTCCTTGTATTTGTTTGTAAAGATCTTTAGAAGTCTTCTAAGCCATCAATCTTTATCAAATATCTAGATTCAATGTTTTTTTCCATGGCAAGTGGTTCATTAAAATTTTGATTAGTATTTTGAGCCTTGAAGTTCTAAGATTGTGACACATGGTGGGATCTTGGACACTTGGAGCTCAAAGGAAGGAAATCAATACTATAAATGTACTACTCTCCTAAGTTTCTATGAGCTATTTACATGCCAATAGATCAAGTGATATGATTGAATCTAAAGTATATACTCATCCCAAGGCCCAAAGACTTATTTTTGTGTTATGTTTCATGATCTAATATAATGGGGGAGTCAAAGATTGATGGTAGTCCATAGAAGACCTAAATCTCAGAGGCCTAAGATGAAACTGCATGATATCATCATAAGATCTATGTACTCAGGGGGTTAATTCAAATAGTACAAGCCTCTAATGGAATATTCAACTTAAATATGCCATGTTTCATCATAAAAAAGTTTAAGATCAAAAAGTTAAAAGTAAAAAATCAATTCTTGTAAAAATGGATGTGTCAAAAACTTTGGAGACTTGAGATTATGCCACATAGACTGACCTTGGTCACTCAGGGTTTTGGAAGAAAATATACTAAATAGATAGTATAATACTAATGTCTTGATCTTTTTACACATGTCACATATTTGGGAGTTATATTTTATAGGGGAGAGTATAGAGCAATCAAGCACTAATCTCCTGATGTCTTGAGATTATGACATGTGGTTAAATCTCAAAAACCTAGATCTTGAAGATGGTAATAGATTAACACAAAGTTAGTTAAGATTAAATGGATAATATTATACCATGTGGTAAAATCTTGGGATATAATGACTTAGACAACTAAAATAATCTAAAGTAAGACCATAAAAGATCCTAAATGTTGTGATTTATCCATGTGGTAGGTTTTTTAGGTGAATGGATATTGATAGATTATATTACAAATTCAATAGTCAAATACTTCCCACAATCCTAATATCATGCCAATTGGCACAATATCATGGATTCATAGTCCATATAGTATATAAAACCAACATGACAAGACTTAAGCTCCTAGAAAGTAATATTTTGATAGATGTCATGCTCACTAAACTCATAACTATGAAACATAAGTAAAATATGATGGTAAGGTATAGACCCTAAATATGGTTAAATTATAGTTTCATTATGTTCACAAGTGTAAAAAATAAGCATGAAGGAGACAAATGAAGTGAGGTTAACTAGTATAACATGTGAACCCTAACATTTTCAAGGATCAATCAAGACACAAAATCTAACAAATACATAGACATAGGAAATGATCAGAGCATAACCAATCAAAAGCTTGTATTGAAAGCTTGAATATGAAGTAAAAAGGGAAAAACTCAATAATGATCAATATGTCAAATTGAGAATAAGTTTGGAGCAAAGTCCCACATTCAAAGAAGTAAAAGAACCAGATAATCATAACCAAATCACATAAATTATAAAAGGGATTATAATTAAATAAGGTGGACATCATGAGACAATATCAATAAATTAAAATGAGAATGAAAGTAGAAATAACCTAAGAAAATATAAAAAATTGGATGGAAGGAAATAAACAAGATCATGAAGATCTTACACAACATAAATTACTTCACATTCAGAGACATCAATAAATTAATCAAAAAGAGGAAATGCATCTATTTATAGATTGTAATAACCCATTATTCCAATATTGATGTTCATATTTTTCAACATTTAATAAATAAGGATAGATTTAAAATAAGTTTTATTGTCCTGAAGATAAGCACATAAAATTAGGAATAGACAAAATATAACATGAACTAGTAGATCCAAAATTGGGATCCTTTTACAATGAGGTGGATTTTATATTGTTACTACTGATTAGTTTATGGAAAATAATTAAAATTTACTAATTTATGGATCATTGGAGATTGAAATGTATTGGAGATTGCATCCCATTTCATCTTTAAAGTGGTTATAATCTAATAATTATGCCATGAATTATTCTTATCCTTTCTTGATATTTTATCTCAGTAAGTTAAGCTATAATCAGTTATTGCATTTAATTTTGGGCATCAAGTTGTTAAATTTGTGTTGTGCATCAAGGCATTGGGTCTAGTTTCCTTGCGTATAAAACTAGTAGTGCTTTACATTATAAACGGTTGATATTTTTGCACTAAAAATTAATTGGAATTATGTCAAGATTTTACCTACCATTCTCCTTTATTTTTTCATGATTTGTTTTAGAGGATATTGATCTAAGAAAAACATAATACATGCCAAGAAGTTGTTTGAATTCTGATTTTCCCAGGGAAAATATAATCTGATTATGAAACAACTAGTTTTATTGATTCTAAATTCTCATTCTATTTATTTTGAAGTTGTCATTAAATCATTATGTGAAATATCTATAGGCTTGTGTATTTTATTTATTTGATAGATATCATTCATTATATATTCAAAATTTTAATTTGCCTCTTTCTCATTGGGTTTTTTAATTTGTGAAATAGTTAAAATTGATGACCAATATTGTAATTATAGATAGCCATATTTTCTATTTCTCAACACTAGAATATGTGATGTCATTGAAAGAATAATCCTCTTTTTACCTTACTCTTTTCCTCTTTTTTACATTTTTTATGATAATATGTCTTAGTATATTATAATTTCCATATATTATGAAATAATATAATAAATATATGGTTACAAAAATCCTAAAATATTATACAACTTGAATTAAAGTAAAAAGATCAATTAAACCTCTAGTGGAAGCAGTTAATGCTCACCCAACTAAATTTTTTGGACATATTTTAGCCTTTAGATCCCTAAAAAAATCCTTAAAATTATGGATAATTTGTCCCATGTGCTTTACACTCACTTTTTCCTCTTAAATTACATAATCCAATAGTTGTATTTGAGTGGGTCACAAATTAAGCCTAATAGAACCTAATGTTTTATAGTTTGTGTAACCATATAAAATAGTTTCAAGACATATAAATAGTTATTAATTTAAAATATGACCAAGCCTTTGACTTGAAAATAATTTATTTATATTAATGTCAAAATAAAAATGAAATAATTTATCAAACCTTGTGTGTAAGATGAGAAAGATAAAAACTTTTAACTACTAATCCTAAACCAACCATCTAATTTATTTCTAAGAAAAAAATTAAGGGTAGAGTAGTAATATATTTCTAATAGATGAAATTTCAAACTGATACAAACTAAATTTTGGATATTATTGATGGTTTAATTGAAGATAGAGATTAGGAAAATTTCACTAATAATGAAGCAGCTTATGATGTTGAAAATGCACCAATAATTACTTGGATAGGAGGAAATACAAATGATAGAGGAAATAATCTTACTAAACCTAATTATTTTAAAGGATTTAATATTTATAAATTAGTTAGAGATTTAGGAAAATAATTTATATTATTTTAATTAAATATTTGCTTGGAATCAATAATAAAATGATAACTTTAAGAATTTTTTTCTCAAACTTTAAAAATAAAATATCATCAAACCTTCAATAGTTTGAATCCTAATGTCACTAAATAATGGAAAAATATAATATTATTTACATATATGTTTTGGTAATTATAATGATGAATTTGGACTTGTTTAACTACCCACTATTTTTTTAGATCATGGTAAAAACATTTATCATTTCACAACTAGACTCTCGAAGCTTAAAAAATAATCCCACTAGATGCAAGACCTCCTAAAGGGCTATCAATATCATATTACTCAATTATCTACTTTTTAAACATAGAATGGATTATAAGATAAATATATAACTAAATATGATGAAACAATCACTTTTTACATAGAATGAAAATAAAATAAAAAATAATAGTTTCAAAGATAGATTATATTAAAATAACTTCTCACAATGTAATTTTTAAAAATACAATAATAATTTGGGAAATGATTTGGTTTAATCGAATAATCAACCTTCTATGTTATGTATAATTTATAAGCCCTTAATCCTATAATATGTATATAAATATGTGTGGTTAATCTATGGCCTACATTACCTTATTTATTATCGTCTCATATTTATTTAAGTTATAATAGTATTATTAGACTTGGAATATAGAGTAACCATAGCTTAAGTAGGGTATATATTGGAGGTATTGATTATTACTTAATTATAATATTACAAATTCTATTATTATTACATGTGTGTAAAGTTTTTCACCTAAAAATGGATTATTTTTATTTATCAAGTATTTTACATTTTTATCAATTCATGTTGTGTGTATGCTTATTATGTTCTCATTAATGAGTTATATTATTGTTAATCTACATATGTTTTTTAAAATTTTATCCATTATGGTGAACTATCATTATATATCAGAGTAATTTCATTACAATAATTATTAAATATTTGATTTATGAAAAGTTATATAGAATAGTTTTACACTTCTATATCAAGTGTATATGATTTTAAGGATTGAAGAAACATATTTTGAGATATGGAAAGAATTTAATTTTCCTGATAGCATAATATTGTTTGAGTCTTTTTTTAGGAAAAAAATGTCTATATTTTTTTCATGCTTGTTTGAATCAGTAGTCATTGGATTTGTATCAATGAGATGATGATAATGGTTTAAGGCTCTAGTACACTTTTATTTTGAATCAAAACCCTTCACCCTAAATTCCTATACCTAAACCCTAGAGTTAATGAATTGTCAATCTAAAAACTTTATTCCATATAAAGTCTCAATACACTCTATGAAAAACACATAGTAAGGAGGACATGTATCTTGAAATTTCTGAATAAAGGGTTTATAGGTTATTTTCCCAACTCCATGAAAATGTTTAAAACATGGTGAAAATTGAAGATATAGATAAGGTAAAAGGGGGCATAGGTGTAAATAAGGCATAATTGATCAACATATGTAGGACATTAATATATCTTTAATATAATTTTTTGTAAATGTCATCATCCAATAATTATCAATTGATCCATGCATGTTTTCGCAATTATAATAATTGAATCTCACATATTGGTTTGGCAAACATGAGAGTAAAAGTGGAATTCCACAAGTTTTATGGTAAGGATCCATTCACCTAGATCAATCAAAAGTAAAATTTATTTTATCTACTTATAATCCATGTGGACAAATGGCATCTTTGTATCTAAAACCAAAGAAAATCATTTGGTGTATCTTTTTATGCACTCAAAATAAAAATAAGGGCCTCACTATTACATAATAATTTTTTACTTATGAAATATAGATAAAATACTAAAATAGTGTTATAGAAACTATTCTAACTAGTTATAAATAATGAGACACTTAATTATTGTTAAGGATTATGATCAAGAATTCTAAAACCTATATTTGCATGTGGATATCATGATAAAGCACAACATGAAGGCTAATTCTTAAATGGGCTCAAAGATATCATACAAGATGATGTTTATATGTTTAATATAAGGTAAGTATCATAGTGCATGGTTAATCATACGTAAGGTAGAGAAGAGAGATGTAGTTAAAAAACATGATATATCTACAAGTAGAGAGTTTATGTAACACCTCATAAAATTGAACATAAATAATAAAAAGGGTTGTGTAAGACATGGCTATGTTGATAATAAATTATTCTACATTAAAGGCTTAAATGATGTTGATGAATATTATTATTATTATGGAGTATAAATTGAGGGTGAGTATGAGACACAAGAGTATTATGAATATTACAAAACAATTATTTCATGTCATGCACTCTCAGGTATTATAACTCAACAAGTTGTGGGTTTCCTAAGAAAATAAGGTGATCGTAGTTATTGACTCAAGGAGTACACACAAATTCATCAATTATAATTTACTGATATATTTGAATTTTTTAAATCCAACTATATAATTTTAAGTCATGATTTTAGATGGAGGCTTCATCAATTGTTCAGGGAAATTAGATAGTAAATTTCCATAGGATATTATAGGCTAGACTATATTATATTTTTCATTCCATATTTGGGAATGATATTATTTTTTCCTCAAATGGATCATAACCTTAAGCATGATATAGACTAATTTATATGAATTATTTATGTGTTTTCATTTTAAATACAAAAATTTTGAATAGTGAAGACTCTAAAAAATTTATATAGCTAGTTAGTTCTCATCAAATTCAAACAATTCTAAAAAGGGAGACATATGGGTTCAGAGCACAATTGTTTTTCTTATAAATTTAACAAAAAAATTACATAGTCTAATATACAAAATCACTCTATTATTTTTGGATAAATTCAAAAATTAATAGAACCATAAAAGTAAAATAATCATGCGACATGATTGGTACCAAATAATTATCCACCATATATCAGACCATATACATACCCATATGTCCAAAAGAGTGAGATTGAAAAGATCGTACAAGAAATTTTAGAGGTTGGTATTATTAGGCATAGCCAAAGTGCATTAATGGTGAATATTAAGGATGGTACCTATGGTATGTTACCAAATTATAGATAACTCAATAGGTACACCATCAATGACAAGTTCCATATTCTAGTAGTTAATGTATTTATAGATGTATTATATGGTGTTGTCTACTATAAAAAAAGGTATATTTGTTTTGGTTATAATAAAATTATTATTAAAAATGAGTATATACATAATAAAAATTTTAGAACTCATGAATGCCATTATTTTTTTGACAATGCCCTCTGGTATCACAAATTGACCATATATATTGTAAAGTTTAATGAAAATTATGCATTTTTGTATAAATTTGACTTGGTAGTTCTTAATGATAAAATAATATATGGTAGGACATGGGATTAACATTTGTATCATGTGAATCATGTATATATAATCTATAACAACCTCAACTTTATGTCAATCCTTCCAAGTGTGATTTTATAGTAAAAGAGGTAGAGTATGTGGGAAATATTGTGTCACATAAAGGTTCCAAAGTAGACCTTACAATATTAGGGACATGATAGAATGACAAGTTCTAAAAACCATCAATAACCTTTGAGGTTTTTTAGGGGTGACAACTTAGTATTATTGATTTGTGAAAAATTATGGAAGTATATAAACACCACTCACAATTTTTGAAGAAGTGATCATTCGAATGGAATGAAGTTGCCATAAAGGAAGTTATGAAACTTAAGGATGACATGTCTCCACTCTAGTTTTGTCTTCCTAAAATATTTTAAATACTTTTCTATGTGATGATTTTTAATATGAAATGGTGGTATACTCATTCAATAAGAATGTCCCCTTAAATTTGAGATTAAACACAAAATTTAATAAATTTATAAATATTATCTATGAAAAATATATTATGGATATTATTCATCTAGTCAAATAATGGGGGCCTTATATTATGGGTAGACACTTTAAGCTAAAAAATGACCATGATAGTCTATAAAATTTATTAGAATAAAGGTTTTTGTATGGATAAAAACAAATTTGGGTGATCAAAATTTTGGGGTATGACATTTAAATCATATATAAGAAAAGAAAGGATAGTTTAGTTGTACATGCACTATCAATGAGGGCTTAACCAATATAATCATTTCTATGTGGAATGTCCATCGGTAAGCAGGTTATATGGATGAAAAAAGATAAGAATGGGAAAATAACGATGATACAAAGGTTATAATTAATTATATCCAATAGGATTATATTATTTCATAAATCTTTGAGTGGAAAGGGAATGCATTATGGTATAAATATGGATTATAAATGTGTAATAATTTTGACCTCAAACATAAAATCCTTAAGAGCTTCATGCATCCCCAATAGGTGGGTATTCAATATTTTTAAAAACCTATCATATAATGAAGAAATATTTCTTTTTTTAATAAATCAAGGAGGTTTTATTTTTTTCAAATGCATGGTGTGTCATCAAAAAATATTGATACTATTGAGAGCCTAATTATTTTTCAAACCCTATATATTCCCAACCAAAGTTGGGAGGAGGTCTACATGGATTTCATAATAAGTTTTCCTAGTTGGAATGGAAAAACTTTTATCATGATAAATGCAGATAGGATAAAAACATATGCTAATTATTATGCTTTGTCTTAGCCATTTTAGCCAACATAATAACAATTTATTTTATTGATATAGTTTAAAAGCTACACGGTATTCCCAAGGTCATAATAATTGATCATGATAATATCTTTACTAGTATTTTTTGGACTAATTTATCCTCATTTTTAGGTAATTAATTATATCTTAGATCTTCATATCATCCTCAAACTAATGGTAAAATATAAGTGGTAAAAAAAATCTTATAGTGTTATCTCTATTATTTTGCATCAGATAAACATGAAAGAGGGGATACTTGGCTACCACTAACAAAATGGTGGTATAATACTTCCATACATATTCCAAAATATCTTCATTTTTGGAATTATATGGATAATATCCCGCATCCATCACCTCATCCTTAAGGTTTCAACCAGGGGTTCAATTCATGGAGGAGCACCTTTAAAATGAATAGAAGGTACAAGCTAGTCTACAAGATAATTTATAAACAATGAATAATTGAATGTAATAAAAATTAAATAAACACCATAGTGATAGGTATTTTTAGGTGAGTAATTGTGTCTTTATACATGTAATATCATAAAATAAAATTTATTTTAATAAAAAAAATGATAAAACACTTTATTCTAAGTATTATATAAGATCTTACTTGAAATTAATAATATTGCATACAAGCTTTAACTAACTTAATAAAAACACATACATCTAGTATTCCATGTATTCTAGTTAAATAAGGTAAATGGATAAAAAATATATACCTAAGATAAGTTACTATAACTTCATTAGTAAGTTAGAGTCATTTTGGAACCTAAGGAGATCAGTTAGACACACACTAAATGAATACAAAGAAGGGATATAAAGGAATATCTAATCAAGTGGAATAATTTGTAGAATAACGACATAAAATGGAAAATGAAGCATTCTTACAATAACATCCATAACCATTCAATGTTGATGGCATCTTTTTTTTAAATGTAAGGGACATGTTTCACCATTAAGCCTATACCATGTATAGGGATATGTGTTGTTAATATGTGGCCTACATCACCTTTTATCTTACCTTCTCACATTTCTCTATGTTTTAATATTTTTATTAGAAACATCCTAAGGAGTAGCCATAGCCTAAGTAGGTTACATATATAATATAGTGGTTAGTATATGAGAATCATATTAAAAATTATGTTCTTACTACATGGTTTTTGATCTTGCATCCTAAAAGTGGATTTATATTATTTATCAATTATTATACTCTGTTTCATATTACTATTGTTTACATACTCATTTTTTTCTCATTTTAGGAATATATTTTTGTTAATATTCTCATGTTTTTTTACATTTTTTTTTCATTTTGGTAGATTTACATGATCTTTATAATTAATTTAATTAAAAAAATAATGAATGCTTCAAAGCATAAGTTTGAATAAAAAATCATTAATATAATGTTTTTGAGCTTGATCATAATCCTAAAAATTGCATCAATGTCCAAAAATTTAGAAAATTAATTAAGGGTAAATATATTATTTTTACTAACTTGTTTAACAACATGAACAAACGTATTTTTATGAAACCTTTAGGTGAGAGTAAAACTATTAATGTCTATGTAGTCCAACAAGGAATAAATATTATAATCCTACCCCTAATGATAATTCAAATATAAAAAGCATACTATTAATTAGTCTCATCTTAAGCCATCAATTTAAGGTAAAGTTAAACATATAATTCAAGGTATTTTTCTAGATACTTTAGTTGAAAGTTTGTAAGAAATAAGTCCTTTACCTACTAGATACAATAATTCATAATATCAACAAGACTTTAGGCACAAACATAATACTTGAACATATACAACATCTAGACCTTATAACATAGTTAATGACTTAAAAAACACAAAGATACATAGCTCCTTACTTTATGTTGGTTACTTACTTAGTCATATAGTTAATATAAATAAAACTGTTAATAATGTTTATCCTAGAAATTTTTTCGGCCCTAAAGAATAACTACCCAATTAAAATGAACACATACTTTCTCAATATGGTGTTTCAAGTTTTGATTACATTCCACCAGTATAGGAATTTGTAGATATTTATAGAATAATTATTAATAATTACATTATTCACATGATTCTCAAAGAATACCATGCCTAAATTTATTGTTGAGTAACTAGGCATTCCTTATGGAAAAATAATTGGAAAATTATAGGTTTTCACTCTTGTCTAAAAACTATTGTGGTAAGTTTTATGAAATTATTATTAATATTTTTTATGATTAAAGGATTAAATTGATGGGTAATGTTAAAATTCAAAATATTTTTTCTAATTATTATTTGTTGTTAGGAAGTGATTGTTCAAAAATACACTAGTGCTTTCATTGGTAAAGTTAAATTATGTTCTCATTGGTAATGAATTTTATTTCATACATATGGAAGATTGGCATGATATACATATTGAAATCATATCTACCAATGTTTCTTTTTCTAAATTTGTGATTAAAACTTCAATTTTTTTACCTTAGACAAACCCAATCAACAAGATTATAAAAAAAATCTTAATAAAACTATTTAGTCTATGTAGTTTGATGGTGTTATTTCCTAATATGGTATCAAGGCAAGTTTTTTCCTCATTTAACCCATTAAAAAAAAATCATGTATGATTTTAAGTGAATTTGAGATTGTTATTAGAAAATTTTGAAATATATATAAAAGGAATCAATCATGCTTGTATAAATACACTCAAAATTATAATCTTTAATGGATAATTTTGAAGCCTTTAATGTGTCTCATATACTTAGAGAGTATGATTTACATGGTAATTTTTATAGATGAAATTTTAACCCTTATGAGGGTGATCCAAGCCATCTTAATTTTAGATATGAAATGGGATTGGTCCTAGGCTATGAGTGAATTTTAGCTAGATCAAATGTCTATGTTATAGGGCTAACTCCCCTTGATGTATCTGTTAGGTTCACTACTACTACTTTCTTATTTGATAAAGGAAAAGGAATAAAAATGCATGAAATAAATATAAGGTGGTAATACACCAAAAAAAACCCTCAACTTGACTATCATGCACTTAATAACAAATATTAGGCTTGAATCTGATTACACTTCTCAAAATAAGGGTATTCAAGCATGAATACTTCAACATAGAGGTCTTTGACAATGCCTTGAATGAGAGGGTTAGTAAAGAGGTATAAAAAAGTTACTAAGGATTGAAAATCTACATTAAAGATATGAAAAACTACATCAAACTCACCATGTGACCTATAAGAAGATAATCCATCTTGTAAATAGGTAGGAAAGGATAAATGAGAGCAAGTACCATGACTACTACTAGAATTTCATCAACCATCACACTAGAACACTAGTTGAAAGTATATGGAGAGGTAATAATAAGATTAATTAATTGTTTTAAGGCATAGTAAAAGTGTTCATTTGAGAAATTTTTCACCATACTTAGAAAAAAGATCCATATAAAGCCCATTAAGGTTAAATTTATAGAGAAATGAGACTATAAGAGAGAAGGTCATAGGAGGGAGCCAAGAAAAGTTTCAATAACGAGTTAAAAATAAGAGAGAGATTGAATAATAGTTTCATCAAGTTTATAAATACATGCGTTCCTTCCATGAAGATGCATCTTCTTTCAAATGGTGTAGGAGTTTCAAATTTTGTTTGACACCTTATTTTCTTCTTCAAAATTACCCTTCTCTTGGATTGTGAGGTGAAAATTGGCACTCTTCATTATCAATTCATGTTGAGTTACATATTTTTGTTCCCTTTTACACCTTACATTAGTTTATAATCTATCCAAACTAACATCTCAATGGTGATTACACTTCTTAGGTGTCTTGAATCATAATGTGTCTTACTACACCTATCTTTAATAAATGGACCAAATCTTGATTTAAAACTCATGAATAAAATTATTCTTCATGGATGTAATCTATCAGTCATAATATACCTAAAAAAAACTCATTTTAATCCTTCAAACATTCACCAAGACCTCATTTTGCATCTTATACTCTCACTAGCCTTCAATTCCTTGTAGCCCTAAAAACACACAAAAATCCTTATGTGTAAGTTTATGTGTATTTTTGAGTACCTGGTATGACCTTACACTTACATTCCAATTGGAAGTGTACTTTTTATACTTTTTTCTCTCTTCAATTAGGCCTCTAGGCCTAAAAATTGTATTTTGGTTCTAATCTCCTCCCACACATATGAAACTTAGAATAAGTGTTTTATTAACTTTATATACCCTAAAAACATGTTCCATATAAATTTTTAGGTTTTAGAACCTTGTATGGATGGGTGAACCAAGAAATGGTCAAAACCCTAGTTTAGGTACTTGTTTAGGCTTTAGAGGCATTTAGAAAAAAATTTCAAGAAATTTTAAGGTTAAAATCATGAAAATTATTGTTTGATCCCTAAACCATCCTAGGAAAACTCAATACCTTTAGACTGAGGTCTCTTAAAGTATTCTTTAGGTCTGTGTACGGGTTTCTTGGATAGCTAATAGTACATATCTCCCTTCATAACACAACCTAGTGACTTAAATGGTTCAAATACCTTATTAATAGATATAAAAAGTTGTGTATAGGATTATGGGACCTCTTATTAGGATTAAAAATCCTTTTTACTTGGTTTAGAGGCTTTTTACAACCCTATAAACTCAAAAATTGACCTACAACCTTGCATTTAAAGTTATTTATGTACAATATACTTTCACCTCTGACAACCAATGTATTAGTCAGGTGTTTTTAAGGATCACATATGTCATATAATTATTTTTTAGGTAATTTTATTCCACATTAGGCAATTAGAAGACCAATATCCTCTATTATGTCATTAGAGAGCTTATTTGTAGCTTGTGAGTGATTTAGTGTCTTAGCAATGGTTCGTAAAGACCAAAACTTATTTCTCTCTCCTAATGTCACAAAAAGGAAGTATGGATACCATAAACCATATATAAACATTATTTCATACCATGAAAAATTTCAATGTACAAATGATCACAAGAAGGATCCATTAGAGCTAGGTAGGTTGAGTTTAATGAGGTTGAGAGAGAGGTTTAGGTCTAAAAGTAGTATATTGAAGTTTGGTTCTATATGAAAAAGACCTATTTAGGTTTGTATCAAACTATTCCATTTTTCCAAGGATCCCCCAATGGGTATCCTCTCTCCATGAGATCTATAATGTATTATTTCATGTATTGAGGTTTTGTAGACCAGTTGGTGAATTTGACCCCAAAAGCATGTGTTAGCCCCTTTTCTTCATTCTATAACATAAAATTATTTATAAACCTTTTCCATGTAATATGATAATGACCCACACCTTATTTTACAATGCAAGTCATTTTACTCAATACCATTACCTCCTTTTGATTATTCATAATAAACCTCCTTGGATCTAGGTGTAAATTTAGGCATATTAGGCTTGAATAGACTTTTAAAAACTTGAAAAATATATTCATTAAAAATTTATATAATATTAAAGTCATGTTATATATTTATAAAGGATATAGTACTTATTTACACTTTGTATCTTCATGACTTAACCTATCACTCACACTTATTTTGCACTCATCTAAAGAGACCTATAGGTATCTATTGGATCCTTAACTATTGGGCTTAGAATAGGTCCCCATTTACATTTTTTAACTCTATGGGTGATTTACACACTTTGAAATTACATTCACATAATTCCCACACATCTATGGTCTCTTGAATTTCACCTCTTAATGTATGAATCCTTATATGATATGTAGCTTGTTCTTATTGACCCTAATAAGGTTCTTCTACTATCCCATAACCCATATCATGATGTTTTATCCTTAAAAAAACATTTATGGTATAATTATCATTACTTATTGGTACATTCATGTGGATGATAGACTTATAATATAATTTATGGCCTAAAATGACACTATGTTTGCCTTGGTAGATTAATGATGAGATTTCCAATTTGAAGGAGTCTATCTAGATATATGACATTTAATTTCATATCACATGAAACCATTTCAAATTCCTTATTATTCTCATCAAAAACTAAACCTTCATTTGATGACAGTCATAGTCTATAGGTCTTTGTGAGACTTAGAACTCCCTTGATTTTTTTCTCTTTTCAACCTAACTATACATTATATGTATTTAATAAGTGTAATCATCACTTAAAAATATATATTTAGGTGTCCAAAAGGTTTAAGTTAAAGTATCATATATTCCATATGAACAAGATACCCACATGTTTGTTCCTTTTCCTTTTAACTCCCCTTCCTTTTTGAGAGTGTAATAGACCTTTCTATGCATGTTAGACTATTTTAGGCTCATGTTATTATTTTCAAGAATTATTAAGGGAGAATGGATGTTTTTTGAGACTTTAATACAATAAAAATTCATTATTTCATACCCTCCATATATGAAAACCTCATAAAAATTCCAAAAATTGCCTACAACTCAACATAAATGGAGATTTTACATTCTAAAAGGTTCACACGTGCCAAGTGAGTGTTATAAAATATTTTAAAATGGATATTTAATATATATATATATATATATATATATATATATATATATATATGATCTCCATGAATCATACATATCACTAATTATCTTACTCCTTATCTAAAAGTGTTGGAAATTGAGCTTGCAAGGTTTATAGTTAGTTTTAGACAACCCTACCTTCTTAACGATTATTCATAAATTAGGGGCCATAAATATGAAAAATATGGCCATGTAATTTAATTTCATTAAGACCTACATTTAAAAAAATATTAAGTCATAACTCTCACTGGATTGTATAGAATGAGCATGTGAAATTGACCTTTGTGAGCTTATTAAGGGAGTGATAGGAAAGATATATTTTTGAACTTTTTAAGACCTATACCTACAATCCAATCATATATTTGTATTGTAAGAACTTAAAATACATCCTCCAATTCATTTTCACCTATAAATCCATGTTTTTGGTCCATATAAGTGGATATTAAACATGTCTTAAGTGTTGAAAATCACTTGTAACTATTTTTCAACATTTGAAATTGATTTATTATCATTTATTACCAACCTTCACATTATATAACTCTTCACAAGTCTTTTCAAATTAACCCTCTACATTATTTCACATTCCTTGGGCTCTTGAAGTGTATTTTTGATAATTTTCACATTCAAGTAACCTATATAAGTGTTTGATAATGACTTAATGACCTTGAATACAACATAAATCCTTTTTGAGAACTTAATTAGACTAAAGAGTGTGAGAAATGACCATGACACATAACATATGGATTTAAAAAACACCTTAAACCCCTAAAACCTCTTGAACCATCCTAAAACATGAAATGAAATGTTTCAACAAGCATGGAATAGAATAGGTCATTACCTTAATTTTATCAAATATACATTAAACTATGATAATAATCATTGAAAAGGGAAGATTTTTGTGACCCTATCCTATGGTATCCAAATTTTATCTATCATATTTGGTGGTCTCTTGGGAATTTTTATTCATTAATGTATAAACTAGTTACCTAGTTATTTTTTTTGGCAATGGAGTCATCTAATACTCAAACTTAGACCTAAACTAAATTTAACCAAGACAAGACAAATGATTTGAACTCTAACATACATAGAAAACTAACAAACAAAGAAAATAAAATAGACAACACAAACTTCCTCTAAATCACTTACTATAAATAAATCAAAGACTACTATGTAAAACCAACTTGCATACCTTCTTAATTCAAGATTAAATGGGAATATTCTCAGATCTGTTGCCTCATCAGATGAGACATATTATGGAACAATAGACACTTTGACTATATCATTTGATAGATCATTTTTCTTTCTTGATAACATTATTTATATGCTCTCAAGACCTCTATGGACATAAATTATACCTTTTAGCTTCATTCCCATGTCCATGAGTTGACTATGTGGGTTAAGGACAAAGCCAAACACATCCCAATGTAGTTTTATTAGCTTAAACAATACCACTGTTGTCTAATTCATAATTTTTTCCTTCTTGATTTATTAAATATATTCATTTAGAGAGTTATCATTTTGAAGGAAAATGTTTGCCATATAATCAAAGAAATATTCAAGATCACTTTATTCTTATCCAAATATCATGTTTCTATCTTCAATCATACCTTATTTCTACTCATTTTGGAGAGAATAATACTCATCATATGTTACTACATCATCGACAACTTCCTCTTCTAGTGTTGTCTTTCAAAACTTCTCAAATTCATTGAAAATGTCTAAGTATGATTTCAACATCTTCAAAACCTTCTTTTACTTGCTTATAAGTCTCAATAAGATCATCATGAACAATATTCTCTTCAAGGACTTTCTTATGCATATATTGATCATGTTCATTAGTCAAGACCACATCATTAACATTCTTCTAATGGGCTATATTTTCATTGACCAAGATATAGTATAATATTTCCAACTCTTCTTAGAAGGCATATTCATCTTTATCAACTGAAAATATATAAAAATCAATTCTAAACTTACTTTTATCCTATGAAATAATAGGGTGGTTAGATATTTCACATGCTTGAGTAGGATCATGACAAGGATTCAAGCTATCTTCTTCAAGAATAGTTTGGAATTCATCTTCCTCCATGAAGAATGGAAGTTCATCTTACCATTAGAGATATATCACCTCATTCTTTTCTTTCTCTATCAAAACTAACTTGTATTTTTCTTCATTCATCTCAAAACCATACCAATCAAGATAATCCAATTGATCATTTGTGACAAATAGAGGTTTGCCAAACTATTGGTTGAAAGGTAAAGGCTCGTGTTCATCCTTGAGAGATGATTTATTATCTTTGCTACCAAGGGGAGTGTTAATTATTATCTATTCATCATGATCATTTGGATCACTCTCTACAACACACTCTTCATGTTTACCTATAACTATAACATCTTGCCTCTCTAAGACAACCACATCATCATGTTTTCTTGACAATTTCTCTTTCTCAATTTGATGTCCATCTTATTCCCTTAATTTACTTGACTCTAATTGATAAAAATAAAGCATGGGAGGGAAAGACACCTAATTAGATTGCTTGAATCATGCTAAAGTGTCTTTTTAACTTGGTATTTTGGGAGAATTAGGCTGATTAGATGTTCCTTAGATAGCTAAAATATGAATTTTAGATGAAGGACATGATAGGATTGTAGGCTCTCTTGAATTTTAATTCACACAATATTCCTCCCTCTTTATCTCGATATTGCATATGAAGAACCTCCTTAAAACTTAGAAGGCTTTTAGTTGTATATTTTACCTCTTCTCTCTCTTGATTTTGGATGGGTATAGGAGAAGATTCACTCTTTAGGATAGGCATGACAAAATAAGAACTCATGGTATAAGAAGGCCTCTAAGGTGGAATAATCTTTGTGTTTTGAGGAAGAGTGAATGGATTTGGGGTATAAACAGGTTTCTCTTGAGGAACACAATCTTTCCAACTTAAGATTTGAGAAGTAATGGAATCATTAAGAGGTTCATTAAACTTGTTTTGATCTTGTATTTCATATTGGAGGATATTTGTAGAAAAATTAGGTTCACTTGGGATAGGAGGAGGTATATAGGAGTGATTGGGTCAGGTATTCAAATGCTCCCATCTCATAAGCATATCTTACACTAAGTGCATCAACTTCTTAATCTTTAGTTTTTCATTGATTGGGTAATCCTCATTCTCAACACTTTCCCAAACTATCCAAAATCCTTGTAATAGATCTTTCACCTCTTGAATAAGATAAATATGAGAAGCTACACCATGTTATACTTATTGATTAGTCCTCATCATCCAATTTACAAGTTCTATTACATCTTGTTTAAAAGTGAGTAAAAGTGAAGAAAGAGAAGCATAGGTTTGAGAAGATTGATTTTATATAAAGTTGGGATATTGATAAAATTGACATTCAACTATTTGAGGGCTACATGAAGAGAAACCATGAACACCATTAAGTTAACAAGATTGATATGAAGGTACATAAAAACATGTTGATTACTTTAATGATTATACATATGATTTTTTTTTAATTTTGAGGTGGTTGAACTACCTATACTAGCTAAGATTTATTGAGATCTACCATTCACTCTTGAGTTATTGCCTCCAAAATATGATATGTTGAAGGATAACACAAAAAATTACTTTGACTGATGTCAATCTAGTCCTACCTAGTATGCCAAAACTATTATCACTTAAATTTTCACCCTTGAGAGGGTGATTCAAGAATTTTTAATTTGAGATATGAAATGATATTGGTTTTAGGCTATGGGAGACCTTTGGATGGACCAAACCTATAAGTTATAGGGCTAGATCCCCTTGATGTATTAGCTAGATTCACTACTAATAATTTCTTAATTGACAAAGGAAAAGAGATAGAAAAGCATGAAATAAATATATATTTATTGAGTTGATACACCAAAAAATCACCCTCCACTTCAATATCATCTACTTAATAACAAATATTAGACCTAAATCTATTTACACTTCTCAAAATAAGTGTTTGTTGATGTGGGTTTTATGCACACCTCAAAGATCTTTAAGTGAGGTAACCTATAAATTTTTATAATCTCAATAGAATTAGGTTCCACTATGGGGAATGCATTATAGGTATGTGGTTTAGAACAACCAAGTGGTGGAATATAAAGTTGAGACTTTGGGTTGGTCAACTAAGTTTGTGGGATGGTGTGTGAATTCTAATAAAAAAGATAAATCACTAGGTGAGTCAGATCGGTGGAAGACTAATATATGGTGATTATATCCTAAATAAACTTGGAAAAGAGGAAAAGGTAAGGCATACAAAAAGACTTTATCTTTGAAATGGAATTTTTTAGTCTATCTCTTTAGTGGAAAATTATATCTAGGACCAATGTTTGTTGTTTGCATCTTTTGCTCACTCATGAATAAACATAGTTGGGAGTCTAGGTATTTAGATATATGGTACTTATTGGTATTAACTAAAGGTTAATATTTTCAAGGTTGATATTTCATACCTTTATACAATAAATTATAAATTATAACAAGAAGTTATCCATGATAGCTATTGATCACTCCTAAAATACTATATCAAATGAGATACTTCTACACACTTTAGATTATTAAATCAACCTATACTAAATGTGTTAATCAATGAAACATACCAATCTTTAATAGATGTTGCATATCTAAGGATAACATTAATTAACATAAAAATTAATTCATCTATAGCATTAGAACACATAAGAATTATAAAATAAATTTATAAACAAAGAAACTTTCAATTGATTGACATAGAAAGGAAAGAAGAAACAAAAAACATAATTGTATGATAATAAAAATCCTTAATTTCTTATAGTATTTCATTAAAAAGGTTTGAACCTTATAATAGGGTTACAAATTGTATATATATACTTGGATAAGGGACCACCTCATCTTATAAGATTATAATACTTTGTTTACATCAAAAAATACTTTATGATAAGTCTAAGTTAGATATCAATGCATTAACAATATTCAAAACATGGAATGTGTGCCTACTACTCCAAAATTTAGTTAATTATAATATGTGTGTGTGTGTGTATGTAACTAAGACTTAAATATTCAATTATAGAGGTTTCATGCAAAATTTACAAAGTTACCCATTATCTAAATTGGCTCTTAATTGACTTATCTTAAAATTGCTATGGGAACTGTAGTGGTATTGGCAGTTGACATCATAGTATCTATAGTTACACGTGAGGATGCACTCATGGTGTGAACTATATTCACTATAGGAACAATAGCATGAATTGGAACTACCACAACTATTATCATTATTATAATTGTTGGTGGACTTGGCATAGTGGAGCTAGTAGGAGGCATTTATTCAACATCTTTATCCTTCACATCTACGTCCTAGTAATATTTTACACCTTAGAGTTTTGTACTCTAATTAGACTCATATATAGGAAATATGTCCTTGTTACCCTACTTGTCTTGCCTATTATATTATTATGTTATGCCTTGGTTTTTTTTAATCCAACCCTAAATCCCTCCACTTTTATGGCTTCCTTCCTTACTGTACTTAAGTTTGACTCTATGTCTTCTAGGCTCAAACCTTGTAGACTCTATCTAAAACTATTAGAGGAATTTTTGATCATTTGGCCGAATTCCACTCTAGTTAATAGCCTATCTCTATTATCTCAAATGGTATCTATCTCTAATCCTAACAAAATTTGCTTGGCCTCTTTCTCTTATTCAACTAACTTATTAACTAAATCCTCTAAAGATAGTACCCAATATCATGACTCTTAAGTTCTTATCAATGCTAAGTTTAGAGAATTTTATGCCTCTAATGGGGTCATAAAGTCTATATGGTTGAATGACTTATTAGGGGTATAAATCACTAATAAATTTAGGTTATTGTCATATTCCTTATGGATTCTAAATAATTTAGTTATCTTATTGACATGAGGATCCAAGATGACTCTCAAAGAATGAATAAAATCAAGAATTTCATACAATCTAAGGGAAACATCTTACTCAATTTTGTTAGGAACCCTAATCACTTGTTTCTCTCTAAGTGTCTCAAACTATTCTTTGAGCTCCTACCTACCTAACCAATTAAGTTCCTTGATGTATGGAAATGGTGGATTATATGTGGGTCTCCATATATGAATTAAATTCCTCAATATAATGGGATTGAACATTTTACATATTTTCCCTTTTTATTATGGAATACACATCTTCCCTCTTTTTCATGATTAAGCTTCTTCCCAAGCTATCTTTTATTTTTCTCTTCTTCACCCTTTGTATCAATACATTGGATTTGTCAAACAATGGTCTCACTATTGAAAATTAAATTATCATTAGATTGGGAATCTTAGAGGCTAAGGATCCTAATTCATTACTCCAATCTAGAAGAGTTATCTTAGAGGGATCTAAGGTATGTGCTTCCATTTGAGCATATTCTTTAGGTTATTGTTCAATTTGTGTGGAAGGATTGGGCATTATAGGCCAAATAATATTTGACCAATCTATGTTCTCATATTGTGGCATTAGATGAACCACAAAGATTGGTTGCCTTCTATGCACCATTTTAGTTGTTACCATTGTGGTTACAGTGGTAGGTGTGGAAGAAGGCAAACATGAACCCAATTGGGTGGAAGGAGATATAGTTGGAGTGATGGACTAAGAAATGGATGGAATGGATAAAACTAATGTTGAGGGACTAGAAGAAAATGGAATGGAAAATGAAGGGATGGAAACTATTGGGATAGAAAATATAATAGTGGAGGGTAGAATAGGTGATGTGGTAATAGGTAGACTCATGGATGGATGTAAGAAAAGTAAACCCAAATATATTATCCACTAGGGAAAAAATGTTGAAATAACTAGGCTAGGGATGATGAAAATTATAGGTAAAGACATCAAAGGGGAAAACCTCAAAGGAGTTGTGAGTAAGGGACACTTATCAGATGAGTCACTTATGATAGGTACTTTGGATTTGAGTGATTATAAGATTAGAACCTTTGAATTTTATAGCTCCTCCTCATCTACCTCCTAGGTTAGATGTGTCTATGGTCTATCCTTGGAATTCCTTTGATATGTCATTGTTATTCTCCCTACCTATGGGATTAATTCCTATGAAGGAAGAAAATAGGGATTAGTGCTTAGCATTGGGACCAAATTAGTTATTATTTCCTCTTCATCAAAATAATCCAAGCATATAATCCTAAATGCCACATGTGTATTACCTCCTAATGTAGTTATCTCTTCAGCTAATTTTTTATTGACTTTTGCTTCCTTTTATGTTGAGGTAGGTAGTTTTCCTTCCTCAACTTGTTCTTATTCATCTATAATTAGTGGTGACTCAAATATGAATTATTATTAGTCATGATGTTGGATTTTAGATTATTTGGAATGTGTCCCCTCTCCTTCTAGTTTTTTTGATTGCCTACCACTCCAAAAATCTAAGGATATCCATCCTCTATGAGGTATAATTCTAAACATTTATTCACCAAGTGTTACGCATGTTTCATCTTGAATAACTCTCAATAAGTCCTTACATAGCCCTATATATTTGGACCTTTTCTTAACCTCCTCATCATCCTTGTCATTTAGTAAGAGAAAGTCATGATTAATTGTTTTATGCTTGTAGTGAAGGTTGAGAGTGTGAATTTTCTTCTAGACCTTGCCATGAGGTTCCCAGTATTAGTGAGGTAGGGAGGGTAATCCATAAGCCTTTCCAGCATTACCAACCTCCATAAAATATATTCCAATTATGTACTACATTCATCGAATGGTGATATGAGATCCATGAAAGATGTCCTTATTTTTTTTCAACTCTTCATCAATGCTATTCCAAATTTGATAAGTGATTTCTTACTCAACTACCTTGTCCAAAATGAACTTTGAGATATAGATATGATCTATCTTATGCCCTTCTACCATGATCACTATATAATCTAGATATATCCATTAGTCTCTTACATTATTGACTAGTGTCTAGGATATGCTTAGCAAAATTATTGGTAATGACATATTGTGGACAACCATCCATACTTGAGGGTAAAATACCTCAACAATTTTGGCTATGTTTATCATATATGAATATATGTGAATGAATATTTAATATTAAAATATTCTAATATATATGATTTTAGTGTTGGGCTCCCATAAGATTCCATTGTGTCTATACACAGTGCCTATGATTACTTCCAATAAGTAAAACATCATGTAGAAGTTACCTCCCAATGGCCACTTATCCCTTTGTAGGATTTGATCTTAGAGGTGTACACTGGTAATTTCCCCCAAATCATGGGTGTACTCTAAGGTAGAAGAAGGTCTAGAAGGGGAGCCCATTCTAGGTGCATGAAGTAGATACTAGGATGGTTGAAAAGACTATTCAACAATGTCATCCCTACATGAATTCCTAGTCTAAATCATGTGATTGGGATGGATCTCTTGGCACATTCCTTCAAAGTGAAACTCTCCCCATGTAACATCCATTTTAAAATATGTCATTCTTAGTAAATGAACTTCTTCTATGTGATAATATTGTGTAAATTAAATGTAACATCTGTAATAGGCAAGCTTAAATACCTATTGAATGGCCTATCTATGATTTTATACATAAATTAAATGTAACATGAGATAATAGTGTCATTATCTACATAATAAAGGTATCCTAAATATATGATTTTCCCTTCAAAAAATAGGCCCTATAGTAGATCAATGCATGACATCACCTCTAGATTTTTGACTATGTAGTGTAGGGCTTATCTTTGAAAGGGAGTGGGCCTTTTATTAGTTTCTTATCTTAAACTTCTATCTCTTCCTCTAGTACAAATGAATCCAAAATCTCCACTACTTCCCATAATTACAAATAATCCATGTATCAAATGTAGTTGCATCAAACATAATATCTAAGTATTTTCTAGAATCCTTGATCAATAATATGGATGGTGATGGGGCTCCCTTATAAGACTTATATGATTATTCCATGGTAACTCTATTGAGTACTTGTATATTCCAAGATTTTGATAATGGCATCTATTCACTTAAATACATTTAAAAAATTAAAACTTGATGTGATAGTAGTTATGGAGTTTAGGATTGATTAAAGTTGAAGTCTACTTGAGCTCAAAGACTGAATGATGTGATTTTAATTTAGGGATAAATGTAAATAGATCTACATTTATTTCTAGTTCATGTACCATTACTCATTAATGTCTATTAGCTCATCACCTTCATTCAATTAAAATTCAACCATCATCTCTTAATGTGAATGACATGTAGGATGCCTTTTCATCTAGGGTGTCATGGTGTAAATTTTCATCCTTTGTGATGTTCATTAAATAACCTAGTCAATAAAAGTCAAACTTTACTTTTAGGCCAAAAGACTCTAAAGTGTGGAATATATTTTAAAAATATTTACTCCAAAAGTTTTTGAAATGAAAGTTTCTATAACAAATATATCGATGACCAAACCTACCAATGTAATCCTTATGATGAAAAATTCTTTGAAATTAAACATTATGATACAATGTCTCTAACATGTAAACCTTGACATAAAAGCTTTGAATAAGAATCTTCCCAAAGAGAATGTTTCCAAAACAAAAATTCCCAATACAAAGTATTTGATAAGAATATTCATGACATGACCCTCTTGAAATGAATGTTTTCAAAGACTAAAATTATGGAGAAAGGTGTTCGATATAAATTTACTGATGAATAAGCTCTCAAAGACTAAGAGTGTGAAGAAAATACTGAATGAATTATTTACCAAAGTAAAACTTCTTGAAATGAAATTTCCTCAAATGAAACTTCTAGAAGTAAATCTTCCATAGACCATGCTTTGTTGATAGGACTCTTTCCAGTGAAATCCCTCTAAAATTAATATTTTTGATATGAAACTTCCCAACATAAATCTGATAAAAATAAGGTTTCCAATGGGAAACATTCCACAAAGAATCTTTCCAAAGTGAATGTTTCCAATGCAAATGTTTCTAATGATAAAGCATCTATAAAGAATATTTACAAAGAGAAATTTCTAATTGAAAGCTTTAGAAATGAAATTTTGTTGAATGAATACTTTGTAATAAAATAATCTTCATACTTGTCATATAAATCCACTCTTTCCATCATTTTCATTACTAGGTTAGTATGAGAAAGTGATTCCAAAAAGTACACCACAACATGATTTAACATTAAAAAAACCAATTTTGTACAAGTATTATAACCCTCAAAATTCACAAGTACCCTTCCAAGATATTCAATATTTAAAAAAAAAGGGGGGGGGTTACCACTTTTCAAATCAAAAATACATATTGGGTGTGTTGAATACATAAAATGGTGACTCATAGGGGTGAATACTCCATAGTTTTCAAGAACCCTAAATCCATGGTTTTGCAATCCCAATATCAACCAAAAATTTACCCCAAAATAAATGACTAAAATATAAATTGAAAGAGATGCTCAATACTCTTGTGTAACATACTATCTCTATTTACACCTTAAATATGTGTGAAAAGTGTTGTTCTTTACCTCTTATTTCAGGTTTTTAGGCAAAGTCATAAGGGTGAGCCATAGGTTTCACTTTGATTGGTAGTTAGGTATATATATGGGGAACTCAAGAATTATTCTACTTCCATCCAGACATCCATAGCCCTAACAAATATACCTTTGATCACCTCTTCCTCCTTCCTTCATATTTTTCATGATGCATGATGCATTAATATTATTTCATCATGTTAGATTTAAATCTTCCTTTTGATTTTCTTTTATATTTTTGGATTATGCCTTAAATTTTTTTTAATTCTCTTTTTTATTTATTTTTTGGAAAGAGGGAAAGGGTGGCCACAATGAGCTGGTCATAGTTAAAATTTGGGTTTAATCAAAATGTCCCTATCAACTCTGGCATACCTAATGAAATCATTAGTTCAAGACATATTCATGAATAAATCTCTCATTGCTTAGCTATATTAAAATTTATAATCTATAGTATGCATTATCCCCTTGATATGGGTTAGATTTAAAACATGTCAAACTATGTTTGATTATACTAGGATTGATCATAATTTAATTGTCATGAAATAAAAAGGAAACTACTCTAGAAAGCAAGAAACTACTCAAAGTGAAAACCTACTCTAAAAACATGAACTAATATAATAAAAGTAAAAAAAAAAAGTAGGGAACTAACTAATAAATAAAATATAATATATTCCTACCACTACTAAAACATTTAAAGTTACTAGAGACCTCTCTAAATGGGGCAACTGTAATGTAATGTTTCAAAAACTATCCATTTACTAGATATGTTAGGTTGTTACCTTGAAGATCCTTAAAATGGAAAGCATTATTACCCAAAAAATTTAAAATATGATATGTTCCTATCCATAGTGGGGTAAAATTATCATGCATTCTTTTCCTCTCATGGGCTTTGTCCCATAGTAGTACCAAGTCAAAGATCTTGAAAGCTTTGAGTTTTGCTCTTTTGTTGAACTATCTCTTGAACACATCTTAATGCTTTCTAAAAATATACAATACATTATCCTTGAATTCTTCTATTTATATGATGTCCATAAATATAGACTCTACTTATTCATTGGCTCTATGTATTCTTGCATAAATTGATATGTTGGTAATTTTAGCATGATTGGGAAAATGGGTTGTTTTCCATATACCAGTAGATATGTTAAAGCTTTGATGGCCAAATTATACCTTGTCATGTTTGTCCAAAGTGCATATTATTGTAGGAGGTACCACTCCCTTAGTTTATTTGTATCTAACTTATTTATGGCATGTATAAGGTTCTTATTGGTTGACTTAGCCAATTTAATCCCTTACAGGTAATGATTTGAGGATGACCTAATTATAATTGAATTATCATGGGTCCACTCAATGAATTTAACTAATTTATATAATATCATATTTTCACAAACTAAACAGATGGGAGTGCTAATCATGGTTGTGATATGTTCTTCAATAAACCTTATCACATCTTGGGCTCTAGATTTCTTGGTATCTATTACCTCTATCCATCTAGTACATATATCTATAGTAGTGAGTACCAAATTGTGTCTAACTAAATAATTTTGGTTTATTACACTAATGAAGTCTAGACCCCATTCAGAAAATGTCCTACATTTAATTACATGATATATTAGAATGGTTACATGTACTTATCTTTTGGCTAATACCTATCATTCATGACACATCCTCACATGGAAATGAACATCTTTAAAAATTGTCATCTAATAGTAACCCATACTAAGTATTTTAAGTGCTATAGTATTGCTAGATAGATGGTTGTTACTTATATTTGATGAATAATTTATAATTTTCATTAGCTTCCTTACATGAAACACATCTTAGATAAATTACTTCATAATAATTTCTATAGAGGACTCCATTATTTTCATATAGTAAGAAACTTTAAGCCATAAATCTCTCTTTTATTCTCTTTTAAGTTATTAGGGGCATGTTCTAGTAAGTAGGAACTAAATAATAACTTAATACCAATATTCTTAGGAAACCCGTGTCTAGCAAACCTCTTCAATAGTGACATGTGGGTCTAGTTTAGTCATCAATTGAATTGTGCCTTATCACCTAATGATCTAGATAGGTTTGATTTTAATATCAAATTCTTATAAATTCACCATCCATTTACCTCTATGATCACCCAATTCATTATGTCTAAGCATGATCTTGATAGTGGGATCAAGTACTATAGTGATGGTTTTATTCTTTAGGATGTCATGTCTAAAATTTTTTACTATCTTGATGAGATCAAAGATCTACTTGTCAATCAATGAATACTTAAGCTCTACAAATTTGAAGTTAGTAGTCATAAATACAATCAAATGTTCACTTTTTTCCCTTTTTTATGTAAGCACTGCAACAATGGTATGTTCTGAGGCAAATGAATATAGGTATAAATATTTGGTGAAATTAGGGCTTACCAGTATTAGGGCCTAAGAAATAGATTTATTTATGTCTTGGAAGAATTTATTATCTTTAAGGGTCCACTCCACTTTGTAATTTTATTTGATCATTTCATTTAGGGGTCTAACATCTCTATGAATCTTGATATGAATTTCCTTACAAAATTTATCTTTCCAAAGAATTATTTGATCTCATTTTTGTTATTCAAAAACATTATATTTAATATCCCTTAAATCCTATATAGGTCAATGGTGATCCCATCCTTGGTAATAATGTGGCCTAGAAGCTTGCCTTCAATAATTCCAAATATGCTTTTCTTGGGGTTAAGTGATACCCCAAACTTCTTGTACCTCTCAAAGATATATTGAAGTTGATCTATATGATCATATCTATTTTTATAAAAATAGTGAGGTCATACGTATATATAATGATGCACATCCCTATCATTCCTTTGAATGTGTGATCCATTTACCTTTACAAAGTGGCGCCAGTGTTGATTAACCCAAATGGAATTCACTTATACACATATGTTCCCCATTTTGCAGTCAATTCTATTTTCATCCTATCTTCTGATTTGAATAGTATTTAATTGTAACTTATAAATCCATCCAAGAAAGACATCATCTTAAATACACTTACCATTTGAATGACCTCTCATCCAAGGAGGGTAAATGTTAATTATCCTCTAAATATTTATTCAAATTCTTGAAGTCAATGCATAGTTTGATCTTGCCACTCCTTTTTTTAACTAGAACTAGATTGGCCACACAAGTTGAATACCTAATACGAAATTCAATTCTAGAACATAGTTGATTTTCTACTTCCTTATGAATTAATGGTTCTAAGATAAGATCAACCGACCTCTACCTTTGCCTAAATGGTTTGTAATCAAGCTTGAGTGGAATTGTATGGGTCATGACTCTAAGATTAAAAATACTTAAGTACTCATAATTCCATGTAATTAAATATTTATATATAATAATCAATTCTTAGACTCTTTGTATTTCTTCAAGTGTGCAGTTTAATCCAATATTGATGAAGTGTGCATTATTTTCATCACCAATGTTTTTGAGATGAATTCAGATTTATTAACCTTTATCTACCTTTATGATTGAGCCTAAGGGTCTATATTTAAGGTCCTTTCTAGAGTGACCATTCCCAAAGGGAGCCATTTATCCTTTAGATAGATAATGCCTCCTTCACCCTATTATTCATGGTTCCTATGGATTATTTATTTGTCATGTATTATTTGATATTTGAATTGTCTTTAATTTATCAAAAATTAGACAATTTGTCAGTCATCCTTTTATTTTACATAACAAGGGAATTAATCCATTAAATTTTAAAGAGAGTCTTATACCCATTATTAAGAATTAATAGGAGATAGTGTATTTTTGATGAATCTCTATCCATCCTTCTTGCAAAGATTCCTTTTTTGAATAATAGGGATTTTATCTTGTCACTAAAAAATAGATATTTCAAAAATTTATGTCCTTAATGCATCATATTTTAAGTGGGTTATTCACTTCAATAACCTCTAATGGTTATATCAGTATCTAAAGTATAAACAAGATGGATGTTTATTGCCCCAACCATTCTCATTATCCCTTCATAAAAAGGTCATATGTATGATAAACAAAGCATTTGTGTTGTCGATTTCCACATGTAGTGAATTTTTTGCTATTCAAGCCTATCAGATAGTTCTAACCATTAACACCTATTACATACATAGGTTTAAACTTTTGCTTGATACTAGAATCTTATAAGATCAAAGCATATAAGGATTCATAAATTAGGGATACATGACAAAAATAAGTATTATATTTATGGAACTCACTTTCACTAAGCATAAGTTTTCTTTGACTTAATATCTTACCATTACTTGAAATGAGAAAAATAGAAAGAGAAAAAATATTAAATCACACCCTCTCTATAATAGGTAAATGCCTCTTTCTCCCTTGAAGCTATTGAGATTATTTGAAATAATATAGTCACTAAAATTATGAATGTCTTATTAGTAAAATTGTCATTTCTCTGAGATCCAGGCATAGTTAATTAGAGTTTTGATAAATTCATTAATTCCCCATATATAAATGATCCCATGAACAAAATGATTTTTTGATGCACAATATCATAATAAATGGGTTTCCTTATGATTGTGAATATGTGAAAATTCTAATCGAACTGACTATTCTAAATAAAAATAAATAGAGAATATTTGAAAAGGGTGTTAATTAAATTGAATAATGAACAATACAAAAAAATTAAATTTCTAATAAATGAAATATTCTATGAACTCAATAAGTCTAAACTTATTTGCTCATGATCCAAATGAGAAAAAGAGTAAGTGAAGTGAAAGGATCATTGCATAATGAGAACTAAATGATCATTATGTGCATATCAATATTAACATATATACTAAATATGGATAAAAATCTCATCATAATGATATAATTTATACTATGAATCCTTGCCAAATAATTATTAATAATATTATATAATAATTATGTATATATGATCAAATTTATTATTACCAAAATGATTTGAATTGTTCCAAAAACACATGATTTTTTATTGAATTGGGATCTTTCATTAACTAATGAATTGATTATTTAGTCTTCCATTATCTTATTTCCATAAATATAATAATATGGATCCATTTGATTTAAACAAAAAATTTAGAAGTAATCCCAAAGTTATTAAAAATATTTATTTGATGTAGGTCTACCATACTTAGATATAGATTCACTCAAATGAGTCTCTATCACCCCAAAAGTGGAATAATATGACACTTCATAAACTTGAAAGATCATAGAGAAAAAAGGAATTTTTTGAGGTCCTCATATTTTACTCATTATACCTGACATTAAATGCACTCAAGATTGACCATATCAATTATATTTATAATTCTATTCAGATCTAACTTCATCTTTGTCATGTTGTTGTTCTCCTAGTTCATAGAGTAAAAATATATAACATAAGATATTGAGGATTAGAAGAACTAGAAAGCTCTCCTAAAAACCATTGGCGCACATGTAAATAAGGTGTTCTACCATGGTACCAATTCAATGGAGAACATATGGATTTTTGACTCCTTTAAGGGTGCCAAATTTGTTGCTGAAGTAGTCAATGAATTGATAGCTCCATTATATATTCTTAAGATATAAAATATGTTGAAAGATTCAAAGGATTATATTAATTCCAAAAATCTATGATTGTACTTATTTAGATATTATAATTTACATTGATATTTGTTTCTTACTTAGTTTATCACAAGTTTAAAACCTTTTTAAAACAATTCTTTGACATTGTTTTTTAGGGCGAACTATAATCTCAATATCAAGTCTTTGTATTTTGATCTATTATTAGTACATGGGAATTTTAATTTGTATATTACCAATAATTTATCCCCTTATAGTTTGATCAACTCAATGCTGACACCTAATCCTTGCTTAGATCTAGCTCCATTGAAATGGAGGGTCCATAATTAGGGTGGGATTGGATTTTTTTTTATTGTTTCATTATTTTTGGAAAATGTATAAATCTCAAGGCTAGGATATTTATAACTTACCTCCTTATTAGAAGTATTGTATTCTGTAATAGGATGTTTCATTCTTGGTTGTTGGTCAATTCTAATTTAATTGGATACACCTCTCCATGGTAACGAAATATGTGAAAAGTTCATGTAAAGATATTCATTTAACATTTATGACCAATCTTTGCTCAACAACAATAAATATCCTTTATGAATGTCCCCTACTAAGACGTTGATAGTCATCTATACTCTTGGTTCTGATGTAACCTGAATTCTCATGTCATTCAGCTCTCCCAACATAGGCAACACTATTTTATCAAGATGTGACATAGTTCTCTTAGATGTCTTTGGTGTTAAACCAAGCTTTTGATAAATATAATTTTGCATCATGATTGTTGAAACCCCTGAATCTACTAAGAAATTATGTATATTCTTTTTAAATACTCAAATAATCAACAAAATGGGGGTACTTTTGAATTGATTTTATAGATGACATTTGTGTTGACTATCTTTGACTTTTTTGTAACAAATTTTCTTGTGATAAAATTCCATAAGAGCTCCTTCTGCTCTATGATTGGTGCTAGTTCATGAAGAGTAATATTGGTCTTGATTTTATTCATATCCTCAACAATATTATATCCTCCTTTACTTTGTTCCTCTTTATGATGAGGCTAATTTTTCCCTTTAAGGGGAGGAGGATTATTGTCAGACTTAGGATTAAGAGGGATAGTTATATTATTAGGAGGATTAGAAGTAGTAAATAACTTCCTATTCCTCATATTATAATTGTTCCTATTGAACTATTGTAATATAAGAACTTCATCAAAATTATCTTCTAGGATGTCATCTTTAATATGGAAGGGAGACTTAATAGTCTCAAATATAATAACTAAATTGGAAAGTATAGAGACATGAGGCAAATCTAGAGGATTCATCATTTGATCTTGTTTTATCATCCCCCTCTAGATGATTTCAAAGGCTACACATAATTATATATAGTCCAACTCTCTATGTTAAGATGTATTATGGACACTGCACCAATTGGACAAAGATGTTTCCATGATATTGATCTCTAGTAACTTATTAGATTATTATTGATCTATATTATTAGTGGGCCTATTGAAAGGCTTGATGTATCTTGAAAAGGTAGAATTATGATTAAAACTTTGAGTGTTTGTATTTCCCATCCTACTCTGTATATTCAAAAAATTATTACTCAGCTTCTAAACTATTATTTGTATAGAATTTAATTTAGCTTTGCTAGAATCTAAACCTTGAGTATTAGTTATGTTAGTATGATCCCAATGTTGATTTTATTATTGATTATTTATTTGTGTATGATTATTCAAGAAATCATAGCTCTAGTTCATTATTTGTTATGTCATGGATAGTAGAGTGTACAACTAGTTCTGATTGAATGTGGAAGCATTAAGTTTTGACCATGTAACCGTATTCAAGGATGGAAGTCCATTGTTGAATTTTTGATCTCCCAAATTATGTAGGCTAAGCTATAGATTGAGATGCTTATCGATGTTAAACGATGCTTGAAATACCAAAGATAGTGTATTGGTAGTAGTATCTCTTCATAAGAACATGATAGTAATAATATCCAAGGCATTCTTATATATTTTGAGTATTACATTCTCATTAGGACTACAGGCAACATTTAATTGTGTGCATATTCTAGAATCTTGCATTAAAAGATCAGATGATCTCATAAGTATCATTATTCATGCTAGTAAAGAGTTGATATACCAAAAATGGATTAGCTACCTATCTATATTGTGCCATGAATGTACCTTGACACTCATCCCATGATGTGATGTAATTTTCCTACAAATTGAGATACCAACTATAAAAATAATATTGTATAGTAAAATGAAAAGCCCACATGCAACATCCTCATGGATAGCATTAATTAATCACAAGGTGGCCTTAAAAGATATGATATTCTCTTTAGTAGTCCTCCCACTTGAAGGGTAAAAATTATGTAGATACTTTTCTAAATTCCTTAGTAGATTTTGTTGGTCCCAAGGATAACAAAGGCAGATATGATTAACCAGGGTTGAGTAATAGGAATATTGACAAGTGGGATGTTCCTTATAAGTGAAGGTGTTTGGGTTCAATGTACCTCAAGGATGATAGGTATACTTATAGGCATCTTAGAGTGTACCTCTATGTACCTCTATGTTTACTATTTGAAGCTTTTACTCACTTACAAACAAACATGATTGGGAATTTGGTTATTCAGATATAGGTTGATTATTAGTCTTAACTAAAGGTTGTTATTTTTAAGGCTATTATTGTATACCTTTATATAATAGATAAAAAATCAAACCAATAAGTTTTATATGGAAGCTATTACTCACTCTTGGAATACTATATCAAATAAGACACTTTTACACACTTTAGATTATTGACTCAACTTGTATTAACTATATAAATCAATAAAACATATCAATCTTTAATATATGTTACACATCTCATACGAACATTAATTAACATAATATTCATATTTATCCATAGCATTGGCACAGATTATAATTATTGAATCAATTTATAAAAAAATAAACTTCAAATTCATTGATATAGAAAGGGAAGAATAAAGAATAAACATAGTTGCATGACAATCAAAATCCTTTATTTCTTGTGTATTTCATTTGTAAACTTTGACCCTTAGAATAGGCTTATAAATTGTATATATAGACCTCAAGAAGGGTTTGCCTCATCCTCAAAGATTAGAATACTTCATTTTCATCCAAAAATATTGTAAATAAAGTATGAGTTGCATATTAATGCATTACAAATATCCTAGCCATGCAATGCATGCATGTTGATCCAAAATTTAGTTATATATATATATATATATATATGCAACTAAGACTTAATTATTTAGTTATATTGGTTATATTCAAAATGTACAAAATTAACCATTATCTATATTGGATCTTGCTTTACTTTTATTAAAACTATTATGAGAACTATAGTGGTACTGGTTGTTGACACCATAGTAGTTAGAGTTGTACTTCAAGGTGCACCAATAGTGTGAACTATAGTCACCATAAGAATAGTAACATGAAGTGGAGCTGATGTGTTTATTATCATTTTTGATGTAGTTGGTTGACTTAACATAGTGGAACTAGTAGGTGGCATTTGTTGAGTAACTTACTTATTTGCATTTAAGTCATAATAATGTTTTTATGCCTTAGCATGTTATGCTCTGATTAGACTCATATCTAAGAGAGATGGCCTAGTCACCTACTTGTATTACACATTGGATTATTATGTTCCACCTTGGTTTCTTTGAATACAAACTTGAATACCTCCACCTCTATGGATTTCTTCCTTGTTATGCCTTCAAGGCTCAAACCTTGTAGACTTTACTTGAATCTTTCAAAGGCCTATTTGATCATTTGCTTAAATACCACTCTAGTCACCAACCTACCTCAGTTATCTTGAATAGTAGCTAGCTTGAATATTTATATAATTTGATCGGCCTATTTATCTTGCTTGGCCAACTTATTGACTAAAGCCTTCAAAGATGGTACCCAATCTCTGGCCTCTTGTGTTCCTATTAATGTTAAGTTCAACACATTTGATGTTTATAATGGGGTCATTAAGTCTAAATTCCTTAATAGGGGTATAATTAACTAGGAAATTCAACTTACTATCATCTTCCTTGTGGATTATAAATAATTTGGTAATCTTATTGACATGTGGATCCAATCTGACTCTCAAAGAATCAATGAAATCAATAATTTCATACAATCTAAGGGAAATATCCTACACAACCTAATTAATGCCATGAGGAACCCTAATCACTTATTATTATTCTCTAAGTGTCTCCAACTCTTCCTAAATCCCTTTCTTAGACATTTTAGTTCTTTGATGTATGGTAATGATGGATTCTATGTGGGTCTCCATTTATGACTTCAAATCCTCAATACAAGGGGACTGACCATTTTACCTATTTTTTCTTTTGATTAGGGAATAAACCTCTTCCCTCTCTTAAATCATTAATATTTTATCCAAACTATCTTCTATTTTCCTCTTCCTCACTCTCTATACCAATGTAGTGGCTTTTTACAACATAGAGCTCACTATTGGTAATTCTATTATCTTTAGGCTGGGCCTCTTAGAGGGAAAGGATCTTAATTCCTTAGAAAAATTTGGAAGAGTGAGCTTTGAGGGATATAAGGGTTTTGTTTCCGCTTGAAAATGTCATTCATGTTCTTACTCAGTTTGTGTGGAAGGGTTGGGTATTATAGGCCAAATAATCTTCAACTAGTCTATCTTCCCATATTATGACATTGGATGAACCATAAAAATTGGCTACCTCTTAGGTACCCTTTTATTTATTAGCACTATAGTTATGGTGGTGGGAGTTGAAGAAGGAAATGATGAACCTAATTGGGTGGAATGAGATGTAATTGGAGTGATGGATTAAACAATGGATGGAATGGATATAACTAATGTTGATGAAGTGTATGTCAATGGAATGGAAATTAAAGGGATGTAAACTATCATGGTAGAACAGGTTATGTGGTAATGGGAAGACTCATGGATAGATTAAAGAAAGGTAAACCTAAAAAGACTATCCATTATAGAATAAATGCAAAAATCACTGGCCTAGGGGTGATGGAAACTATAGGTAAAGCCATAAAAGGGGAAAAACTCAAAAGAGTTGTGAGAAAGGGATCTTTACTAGAATAATATCTTATGATAGGTGCTTTGACATTGATTTTATATAGGCTTATAACCTTTGCCTATTGTATCTCCTCTTCATCTACCTCCTAGGTTGGAGGTGTCTAGGTTTGGTCTTTGGGATTCCTTTGATATGTCTTTATTGTTATCCATGCCTATGGGATTGATGCCTATGATGGAATAGAATGGGGATTAGTACTTATCATTAGGACTAAAGTATATGTTGTTTCCTCTTCATCAAAGGAACTTAAGAATATAATCCTAGCCTATACTTGTACTAACTTCTACTATAGCTATCTCCTTATCTAAATCTTGTTTGACCTTTATCAATTCAACTATTAAAGGTTGAACTGTGAGTACTTATGCTTCCTCTTATGTTGAGTTAGGTAGATATTATTTTTAAGATTATTCTTCTTCATATCTAATGACTAATACCTTATATACCAACTTATGTTGGTCTTAAGATTGGATTTGATATTGTTAGGGATGTGGCCCCTTTCCTTCTCATTGTTTTGATTGCCTACCAGTCCAAAAAACTAAGTATTGACATCCTCTAAGAGGTGAAATTATAAACATTGATTAATCAAGTGTTAGAGATGGTTTTTATTGATTCACTCTAAAAAATTACTCACTTATCCCTATATCTTGGCCTTTTCCTTGACCTCCTCATTGTCTTTATCATTTAGAAATAGAAAGTTATGATCGATTGGCTCATACTTGTAGTCAAAGCTGAGGGTGTGAATTTTATTTTGGACCTTACCATGAGGGTCCTAATATATATGAGGTAGGGTGGGCAAATCATAAGCCTTCTTGGCATTACTAGCCTCCCCAAACTATCTATAAATTGTATACTACATTCACCCAATGGTGATGTGAGATTTATGGAATGTGGACTTCTTGTTTTTTGTTATCTCCTCATCAATGTTATTACAAATTTGATAGGATATTTTTTGGTCATCTACCTTGTCTAAATTTTTTTTAAGAGCTATAGAGGATCTACATTTTGCCTCACAACCATGATCATTGTATAATATAGATATAGCTAGTAATTTCCTACATTGTTGTCTAATGTCTAGGCTATGTTTGGGGAAATTATTGGAAATGGGTCATCATGGATATCCATCCATACTTGAGGGTAAAGGTCCTTGACAATTTTTTATATGTTTATCACATATGAATATATGTGAATGAAGTTGTAATAGTCACATATCCTATTTTTGATGAATTCAACAATGGGATCCCATAGGACTCCATTGTATATATATATAATGCCCATGACTATGTTTCATAAGTAGGAAATCATGTAGATGTTACCTCCCAATGTATATTTATCTTTATGTAGGATTTTCTCTTCGAGGAACGCACTAATTATTTCCCCTATAGTGTAGGTGCACTCTGAGGTAGTTAGAAGGTCCAAAAGGGGAACCCATTCTATGTACACAAAGTAGATATTATCATGTCTAAAGAGCCTATTAAATAATGTCATCCCTACATGGATTACAATTTATAATCATGTGATGGTGATGGATCTCTAGGCATGCTTCTTCAAATTAAAACTCTCAGCAGGTAACAACTATTTTAAAAGAGCTCATTCTGGGTGATTGGTCTTCTTCCATGTGATAATAATATGTAAATCAAAGGTAACATCTACAATAGGAAATCTTAAATAATTATTTAATACCTCACCCATTATATATGTGATAAGAGTGTCATTGTCTACAAAATTAAGCTATCCTCTATGCATGATTCTCTCTTCAAAGAATAGGCCCTATAGTAGATCGATGAATGGCATCACCTATGGCTTTGTGGATGCATAGTGAAAGGATTGTATTTTGAAAGGAAGTAGGTCTTTTATTAGATACTTATCTTCATCTACTATGTATTATTATATTGAAAATGAATCCACATCCTTCACTGCTTCCCACAATGTTGAATAATTTGAGTAATGTCCATCGAACGTAGTATCATTAAACACAATATCTAGGTATTCTATAAAATACTTAATTGACAATATATATAGGGTTGGGGATCCCTTGTAGGACCTATATGATGATTTCATGGTAAGTATACTAAGTACTAGTATTCTCTAAGATTTTTATAATGGTGTCTCTTCAATTAGCTAAATTTGTCAAATCATAAATCATTGTGATAGCAATTAGGAATTTAGGGATCACTTAAAGTTGAAATCTAATCAGACTTAAATATTTAATGAGGTGAATTCATTTGGGGGATTTATGTAAATAGATATTTTGTATTGATTTTTAGTTTTTTTTATTACTCGTTAACATATATGAACTCATCACCTTAAATCAATTTGAATTCAACTACCCTATCCTATTGTACATGCCACATAAGATGCCTTGTCATCTAGGATACCATGGTGTAACCTTCCATACTTTGTCATGTGTCATTGTATATCCCATTCAACAAAAGTAAAAATTTTCTTTTAGGCCAAAATAATCCATAGTGTAAAATGCATTTTGGAAAGATTTGTTCCCAAAGTATTTAATATGAAAATTTCCATAACAAAGTTACTAATGACCAAACATGCCAATGGAGTCTTTATGATGAAAATTTATTCAAAATAAAATATTTTGATACAAAGTATATGAAATTTAAATTCCAAATATAAAATCCTTCGATAATAATCTTCCCAAAGATAATATTTTCAAAACAAAAGTTCCTGATATAAAGTCTTCAATAAGAATCTTCCCAACATGATCCTTCAAAAATGAAAGTTCATGAAGAATAAAATTATGAAATAAAGTATCCAATATAAATTTACCAATGAATAACCTCCTAAAGACTAAGAGTGTGAATAAAACTACCAAAGGAATTATTTACCGAAGTGAAACTTCTTGAAGTAAAGATTATATGGAACAAACTTGGCCAATAGGAATATTTTTGATGAAATCCCTTAGAAATGATAGTTTATGATATGAAACTTCTTGACATAAATATGTCAAAAGGAAAGTTCTTGAAATAAATTTGTTGATTGAAAACCTTCATAGATAATTTTTTCAAGAAAATGTTTTTGATGCAAATATTTCAAACAAGAAAGGCTCTGTAGAGAATCTTTCTAAAGTGAATTTTCCAACTAAAATATTCTAAAATGAAAGTTTGTCAAAGAATACTCCATAATAAAAAAATATTCATACCTATCATGTAAATCCACTCTTTCCATCCTTTTAATTAATAGGTTAGTGTAAGTAAGTACTTCAAAAAAGTACACCACAACATGATTTAGCATTAAAAAAACACAAATTTTATACAAGTATCAAAAGTACTATAACCCTCATAACTCATAAGTACCCCTCCAAGATATTTATTATTTTCATGAAAAATAAATGGAGTCCCCACTTTTTGTATAGAATTTACAAAGAGGGGTGTGTTGAATATAATAGGGTATTCAAGCATGAATGATTCAACATAGAGCTATTTGAGAATGCATTGAATGAGTGGGTTAAATAAGACACGAAGGACTAAAAACCCACTTTCAAGCTATGCAAAACTACATCAAACTCACCATGTGACTTGAAAGAAGATAATCCATTTTGAAAATATTTAGGAAAGGATAAATGAGAGAGAGTACCATGACCACTACTAACATTCATCAACCATCACACTAGTACACTAGTTTTAGTAATATGTGGTATGAATCAGATTAATTCTATGTTCCAAGGCATAGTAAAAGTGTTCATTTGAGTAGGGCTTCTCCATACATAGCAAATAATTTATACAAATTTCATCAAGGATGAATTTATTAAAAAAATGAGATTAGAAGAAAGAGGGGCATAGAAGGGAGACATGAAAAGTGTCAATAAATATTTAAAATAAAGAGAGAGGTTGAATAATAGTTTCATCAGCTTTTTAAAGACACATGTTCCTACCTTGAAGATTCATTCTATTTCAAATGGCATATGAGTTTCAAATTTTGCTTGACACCTTGTCTTCTTCTTCAAAACTACCCTTCTCTTGGCTTGTGAGGTGATAAATTTCACTCTTAATTATTAATTCATGTTTAATTACATCCTAATATACCCTTTGAAACCTTGCATCAGTTTATAATCTCTACAATATAACATCTCAATGGTGATTACACTTCTTAGGTGTCTTGAAGCTCAAATTATCCTACTATGTCTATATTAACAAAATGGATAAATTCTTGATTTTACCTTCATGAATAAAATTATTCTATATGGATGGAATTTCTCAATCATAAAAAACCTAAAATAACTCATTTTAATCCATCAAACACTCACCAATACCTCATTTTTCACCATAACCTCTCACTAGCCATGAATTCTTTATAGCCCTAAAAACACATGAAGTTCCTTGTGTGGAACAATGTATAGATCATATGAGAAAAATAAGGGTATTTTTGAGTACCTAGTATTCCTTTACATCTCCATTCCAAATTTTATGACCTAAACCCAAGTGAATTTATGCTTTTTATACTTGTTTCTCTCTCCAATTAAGCCTCAATTAGCCTCTGGGCCTAAAAACTAAGTTTTAGATCTAATATCCTATAACACTTGTGAAAATTAGAATAAGTTTTTAATTAAATTTATATACCCTAAAAACATGCTCCATATAATGTTTTAGGTTTTGGAACCTTTTACAGATGGATGAATCAAGAAATGGTCAAAACCATACTTTAGGTGCTTTTTTAGGCTTGAGAGGCATTAGGAGAGATTTTTCAAGAAATTTTTAGGTTCCAAACCATGAAATTTATTTTTTGAGTCCTAAAACATTATATGACAACTCAATACTTTGAGAGTGAGGTATTATTAATTATTCCTTAAGTCTACATATAGGCTTCTTAGTTAGATAATAATACATTTCTCCCTTCATAACCCAACCTAGTGATTTTATTGACTCAACTATATTATTATAAGACCTAAAAATATATGCATAGGATTATGAGACATCTTATCAAGATTATAAATCTTTTTTTAACTGATTTAAAGGCTTCTTAAAACCCTAGAAACTAAAAAATAAACCTACAACCCTACATTTAAATTCAATTATCTATAATGTACTTTCACATGTGCTAACCAATGGATTAGTCAGGTGTTTTTTAATACACCTTAGGAATTTATAAGACCAATATACTCTATCAAGTCATTAGAGAGCTTGTTGGCAACTTGTGAGTGCTTTAGGGTCTTAGTAGTGGATCATAAAGACTAGAACTTATTTATCATTCTTAATGACAAAATAAGTAATTAGGGAGACCCATAAATCATCTCCAAACACTATTTGGTCCCATTAAAAAGTTCAATGTAAAAATGAGAACAAGAAGGATCCACTCAAGCTAGGTAGGTTGGGTCTAATGAGGTTGAGAGAGGGGTTTAAGTTTAAAAGTGGTGCTTTAAAGTTTGGTTCAAGATGAAAATGACCTATTTAAGTCTATATCAGCCTATTAAATTTTTCTAAATATCCCCCAATGGTTATTCTCCCTCCATGAGATTTGTAACTTATTGTTTCATTTATTAAAGATTTGTAGGCCAATTGGTGAATCTAACTATAGAAGCCTCTGCTAGCCCTTTTTACTCATTCCACATCATCAAAAGGATTTGGAAAACATCCATGAACTATGATCAATCCCCAAACCTTATTTTAAAACCCATGTAATTTACTTCTAATACCATTTCCTCCTTCACCTCCATGTTCATACTGAAACCTCCATGGATATAGCTGTAAGTTTAGGCCTATTAGGCTTGAATATACATTACAAAACTTGAAAATATATTAATTCACCCTATAGAGCTTATTAAAGTCATGTTATATCTTCAAATATGATATAGGAATTATTTAAACTATTTATCTTCATGACTTTACCTATCACTCACACTTCTATTACACTCATCCAAATAAGCTTGGAGGTCTATATTGGCTCCTTAGTTGTTGGGCTCAAAATAGGTATCCATTTACATATTTTACCTCTATGTCTAATGTAAACACTTCCAAATTACATGAAAATAACTCCCATGTATCTATTTTCTCTTTAATTTCCCCTCTTAATGTTTAACTCATTACATTTAATGTGAAAATGAGACCTACAAGTCTACATACTTGTAGGTCTGGATTTTCAATGTATGAAACCTTCTATGATGTGTATCTAAATATTCTTGACCCTAATAAGTTTTTATACTATCCCATAACCCATATTAGGAATTTTTATCCTTCAAACAACACTTATGGTAAAATTGTCATTACTTTTTGGTACATTCCTATGTATGATAGTTTTATAATACATTTTATAGCATAAAATAACACTAGGTTTACTTCGGTAGATCAGTGGTGATTTTTCCAATTTTAAGGATTATATATAGATATATTACATTTAGTTTAATATAATATTAAACCAATTCACATTAATTTTTATTCTCATCAAACACTAAACCTTCATTTGATGGTTGTCATAGCTTGTAGATCTTTGTGAGACTTAGAGCTCTCTTGATTGATGTTTGTTGTTTTGAACCTATCTATCCATTATATGTTTGTAGGTATTTTAATAATCACTTTTAAATCTCTCTCTAGGTATCCAAAAGTTTCAAGTTGAAGTATCATGTATTCTATATGAACAAGAGACCCACCAATTTGTTCTTTGTCATTTTAACTCTCCTTCCTTCTTAAGAGTGTAACAGGCCTTTCCATGCATGTTAAAATATTTTAAGTACATGTCATTACTATCAATATTTATTGATGGATAATGTATACTTTTATATACTTTAATATAATACACATTGCTTAGTTTAGACCATCCATATATGAAAACATCATAAAAACTACAAAAACTCCCTACAACTCAACATAAATGGAGATTATGTATTCTCAAAGGCTCATACATGCCAAGTGAGTATTGGATAACATTTTTAAATGGATATTTAATATCTATAGGACATCTATGAATCATCCCTATCATGTATTCTTTTGTTCCTTATTTGTAAATGCTAAAAATTGAGTCTACAGGGTTTATAGGTAGTTTTAGACCACCCTATTTTATTAATGATTATTAATAAAGGAAGGGCCACCAATTTGAAAATTATGGCCATATATTTGAATATAATCTTGACCCCATACTCTCTTTAAAATATCAATTCAAAACTCTCACTTTGATGTATGAAATGAGATTGTGAAATTGAGCTTTATGAGCTTGCCAAGGGAGAGATGGGAAAGAGAGAATTTTTTGCCTTTTTGAGATCTATACCTAAAATCCAAGCATGGATTTGTCCTATATAAGTTTAAGATACATCCCTCCATGTATTTTCACTTGTAACATAGCCGTTTTGGTCTATATAAGTGGATATTAAGCATCCCTTAAACTTTGATAATCACTTGTAACTAATATTGAGATTTACATCAGTGGGTCTAGAGAAATATAGAGATAATTCAAAGGCACTTATACCTCACCCTAAAAAAATAACATCACTTGTTTAAGATTCTATAGTTATAAGATCCCATACTGAGCCACAATCAATATTAAATCCATTCATCCATTTAGTACATATGGTCACATGCATGGATATTGATTCACTCATACAGATTTAGGTAGGGAGCTCATATGACATACCATGCCAAATATTACAACTATTATTTGATAGGTTACTGATATTATTACCCATAGTCTGACATAGATTAGTTAGTAGATTATCACCACAAGAAGGGTAACCATTTTATCATTTTCATAGAATCATAGGACATGACACTAACATGTGTGCAACATTACAACATAATCTAAATAAATTTAAGGCTAAGATCACTATATATATTATACATCCTCCAACTCCACAAGCACCACCACTACTAGTGATATAGACTACTACACACATATGAACACCATGCCAAAGTCATCACCAACATAGATATTCATGATGTGATCGATTGACTATAAAAATATTTATCAAAGATAGATATATTCCACATGTGGCTATAGATGAGGATTATGATCCCAATTATTTCACTTTTGGAAATTTACACCACATTGGTTATTATGAGAGTGAGCTACACCATGATATATAATTTTAGGACTCCATTAGACATATTACATTACTAAATGCATGTGTCCCCAAGGTAGACATTTCATTATTATTCATTTTGATTACACACACACACACACACACACACACACACACACACACACACACACACACACACACACACACACACACACACACACACACACACACACACACACAAACACACACACAAACACACACACACACACACACACACACACACACACACACACACACACACACACACACACACAGGTTACACTTGGTAGTACATCGTTAAAAGTGATGGATGTTATAGTTAACTAGTTAGAGAGATGTTTGACATTCACTCATGATGGACACATGGTTTACATATTACATGGTATTGATGAGAACCACATTTTTCACATAGATACTATATGATTTAATATGGTTTATCCTATACCTACATGAGATGTATATTACATAGTTGAGCATCATTCCATTCAAATGAAAAAACTCTAGACTCATTCCAAGGATAAGGCCCTACTGATACATATAGATTGGTATGATGATCATGATGATGATGACTTATTTGAGTTCAGTCAATCTTAGTATATGACACTAGATGATCTCCCACCACATCTACCATTTGAGTTTCCACATTCCATGAATGTGATATTAGGTTTATAGAGACATTAAACTTTACTTGTAGTTTTTGTACATTTCTAGTATTTACTTCCTTCTCTCTCTCACTCCTTGCACATAATTTACTTTCATATGCTTATACATAGCTTATACTCAAAAAACACAAAAATAATATAATATCTAAAAATCCTAAAACATTCAAATATTTCAAAAATTCCAATTTTTTATAGATTGTATGTATTGTTTTGTTTACATTTCTACTACTTGCAAGATATTCCATATTACTAGCTATCCTAGTGGAGTTGGTTTTATCATACACATATGCTTCACTTATTTTTTTTATTACTTTTAGATTTTAGATAGGACTCCACTCCACTAGACTAATCTAGATCAATTATTATCTACCCATTAGAGGCATTCACATTGATCCAATTTTATACATTGATACATCTACCTACTCGGTGGCATCTCCTACATAGTTGCTATAACTAGGTTTTGTCTTACATATTATACATTTCAATTACATATTGATTTATCTTGATATTCATCATTTATATTCATTTCTAATATATTTGGTTGTCCATCACTAATTAGATTCAGTATATATTCACCCTAGAATATACATAGATTTATATTACATAGCTATACATGCTCTCATTTCTAGTTCCTAGATTAGACTTGATTGTGTTATTATGCTTCTTACATCTTTGAAGGCATTTGAATATGCCACTGTTTCATGGATTATATTAAAATTATCTTTTCTATGCATTGGACATGTTCCCATGTTTGTTGTGTGTTATCCTTCATGATTTTATATTCAAACATTTGAATATGTCCTTTTTTGTGGTTCTATGCTAAGTTGATAATTTTCATATGTGGACATTTAACCATGTCTTTGTATGTTTTAATTCTCAAATTTAGTGGCATGTGCCCATGTGTATTGTATTATGGCCCTTTGGAATATTTATTGCATGCCTTATGTGATTTTATGTTCAATTTTTTTATATGATTCTACACCATCACACACACACACACACACACACACACACACACACACACACACACACACACACACACACACACACACACAAACAAATTTTTGATGCAATGAGAGCTCTCATGTTTCTACCTATCCTATTTGGGATCCTTGATGGAAATCATGCCCCATCCCCCTAGGTATTTACTCAGATTTTACTATTGTTATATATTTATTACATATATCTTTCTACCCTTATCTAATGGTATATTATAATATACATCTTACATTTTCTACTATTTATTATATATATTTACATTTATATTTTGATGTTATGTTTGTACATTATATTGGAATATCTACTCTAGCTAATACATTTTATAGATCTAATTATTTAAAGGAAAGTTCTTCTATAGATTTATATTTACCCTAAAAAAGTGCCATTTATAGGGGTTACTATAGAGATCAAGATATTATTTTACTTTTCACTGATACATTTCAGCACATAAGCTCAATTACAAGGATCAAGTGCAAGGTAGACACATAATAGAATAGAGGTTCGACATTTAGTCTAGACCAGATAAAGACCAAAAAAGGAAGAGAATAGCTCCTAGATTGGGACACTATCATCAGAGACAGATAATGTCCACTATAGGTCACTACTATCTAGTAGCCTTAGCTTTAGGACATTCTAGTTCATTCAAACTAGTACACTATGTACAACACCTATTTGCATAGGTATAGTCATAAGTTTGATATTTATGTTCAAATTTAACTTAGATTAAGTCATTTTGATCTAGAATCCTACCAATTATTTAGATTTGGGTGCATCATTCATGGTATGATCACTCATATTCTCAAATTAATACACAAATTAAGTTATTACATAATTGATTTAGATTCAATATACTCATTAACTAGATTGGGGAAATGTGCATGACACATAGTTTTCATATACTCAGCTTTAAACAAATTGATCAGATGGAAAGGAAAACTCTATGTTATAGACACTTGATATCACATTCTAGATTATTACCAGATTTATGGCTTACTCCATCTATAGTGGTTATCATTCCCAAGCTACCCAAAGCTACCTAATATACCCAAGTGGCCATAGATCCAAATATATAGTTCAATTACTTAGTTAGATACTTTTAGCACTTTGCATAGTAAAATTACAAATGCATCTACTCCACATAGGGGAAATGATGGATTCATAACCTACTTGTGTTCTTGATCTACCTACATAAAAGGTTTTAACATACATATAGTCTTATCCAAGCTATTCATAGAGATCAATATCCCCCAAGTAGGGGTGGGAAAGTATGGAGCCAAAACCAAATTGAGGTATTGATCCACCCATATGAGGATTGAGAAAGCCATCAACCTAGTTTAAGTTATTTAGTGATATAATCACTATGCACATTCACACACATATGTTATCACTAAGTTCATGTAGTGTTTCATATACCCAACAAAGTATATTCATTCATTTCCTCTTTTTTAACTCAATTATTTTATTTTAGCATAGTCTTTTGATTTTGATTATCTCATTATTAAGGACTGATTTTTGTATGTTTCATTACAAGACATTATTTTGTATTATGTTTCACATACATAGACCCATATTCACATATTTAAACTTTGCTACATGGAATTCACTTCCAAGGTAAGTCTAGGTAAGCTTCTTTCTCATTTATACTATGAATTTCACTTTATTGCATTAATAACATAAATGGGGGGCAAACGTAATCACCTAAAAGTGGTAATTGGATGCTAAGAGTGTCACTTCACTTACCCTATACCTAAGCATTCCATAAACCTATTTTAGAGCCTTAGACTTACATTTATAACCATTTAGTAGATCTTATTCACTTACAAATAGTCAAGATATAGTCCTTAAACTATCACCTCTGAATCTAATCCAACTTTCCTATAATTTTACAAAATGGACATTAGCACCACATTTGGGACACTATATCCACATGGTGCCAGTGTCCACAATTGGGCTCCACTATCTTTAGCCCTAACTCTTCCCAATGGATACTTTTTCAAATGTGTACCCTTTCTAGGGTAGGCTTAATCTCATTTTAATATCCATAAAAGTAATATAAACCTATAAATATATGTTTAACCCACCTCTATAGACTAGATGGAAAATTGATGCAAAATATAGTCAAAGTAAGTACAAAGTTATGAAAAATCAAGGTACATTACCCCTATTCTACCCTAATTTATACATACTACCATCTACAAAAAACCTAAGTATATTTTTCAATCATTCCAAGGATCAAGCACATTCAAGGCATCAAGGCTACTTTCATTCTATCATTCGCTTTAACATACATCAAGCACTAGGTGGGATAACTACATCAGATTTGATCCCTCTTTGGAGTAATGGTATGTAGGTAACTCTCTATATAGTGGGGTGTTGAGGATGTCTTGTCCATCCAAATAACACACATTAATCTTACTCATATCACACTTGTAAATAAAAATAGGGTTTACACATAAAATAAATCTTTCCAAGTATAAAACATAACTATAGGATTTAGTCTTAGAGGAACAAAACGCACAGACATAACTGAAGGTGATCCCCAAAAATAGAAATAGTACTACAAAGAGGACATTAGCACCAAATCTTAGACACTACACATAGATGACACTATTATCCAAATTAGGTGCTATTATCCATTGAATAGATGATTATCATAATCCTACTTACAACACTTAGAGATGTTCAAATCTCTAATTTTAAAACCTAGATCAGCCATGACATTTTATTCTTAGCTAAGTATATATTTATCCATATTAATTATTATTATTAACAAGTCAATCAAGATCAAATTGATTTAAAAATTAGTAGGTTAATTATTTTACTTTATTTTACAAATTTAGACATTTCATAATTTTAACTAAACATAGGTAATTACACTTTTAAAACCCTAAAAGGTTGAATAAAAAAAGTAAACTAAAAATTTGAAACAAGGAATTTTTTCAAGACATTTTTGAATGGAAGAACATAGAGGATAATATATAAAAAATAGAGATGTAAATTTAGTCTAATGGGTTAAATAAATAAATTCTTTAAAAAGATAATGACCTCCTTTGCCACATCCAGACATTATAATTAAGGGAAGAAACCTAATGGAGATATAAGTTAATAACATTTACCTAAAATAATGGGAAAAAAATAAAAAAGACCTTTCACCTATTATATAATATGAATATAAGTGTTATAAAGATAAATGAACTATTTATGGAATATGGTAGTAAATGTGAAACATAAATGGAAGTCAAATTTGAGATTATCTCATTTTTCAAGAGGATTTTATCTTGACTTTCATTTCCCATCCCTAACATTGAGAAATAATTCCTTAATCTATTTAATTAAGGGATTAGACTTAAGGATAATAGAGAAATTCTAAGACAACCAATGCCAAAATAATTTAAATTTTTTGTTCTCTCTGTGGAAGGATAAAATGTGTTGGATCCTGATGGGTTTCCCCTTATTTTCTTCTAGCATTCTTGGGAAATTATTAGAAATAAGGTAGTGGTAGTGGTGGTATAATTCTATAGAGATGGTAATATTCTAAAGGAGCTCAATAACACCTTATTTTTTATTATATCTAATAGATTGAGGGCTAATTATTTGAAAGAGAATATGTCAATTAGTTTGTGCAACACTATCTACAAGATTTGTGCCAAAAATTTGGTTGTTAGACTATAGCATATATTCCAAAAATTATTTTTAAATAACTAAGTGATTTTATGTCTAAAAGGTAGATCAATGATGGAATTATTTTATCCCATGAAGTTATTAACTCCATTTAACACTCTCAAAGAGTGGGAATTTTTCTCAATCTTGACATGAAAAAGGCATATGATATAGTTTCATAGAAATTTCTGGATGAAATCCTCTACAAGGTGGGATTTAATAAAAAAATATGAATATTATAGGATTTTGCATCTCTTCTTCAAAATTATTGGTCCAGTTAATGGATCCCCCAAAGGATTTTTCTCATATAAAAGGGGACTTAATTAAGGTGATCCCCTATCATTTTACCTCTTTATTAACATAGTGGAAGATCTAGGTAAGAAACTAGTGGAATTTAGAGTGGCTAAGAAGTTAAAGGGTCTTTAAATCTCCCCTAGGATGGATCCCATCTCTCAACAATTTTTTTGACAACACTATAGTCATGTTATAATACTTAGTTAGGGATGCTAAGGTCATAAAAATTGTGATACACAAATATGATGTTGTATCTATTAAATGTGTGAACTTCTTTAATATTTCTCTTTTTTTTCCACATATCAGTTATGCTATAAATTAATATTTTTATGATTTTAGTTTATCAAATCTAAGAGATACCATATTCATACTTGGGGATGTCTCTCTATAGTGGTAGGTTTGATGAAGATATATGTAACCCTCTCCTAGATATATTACAAAAGAAGCCTAAAAGTTGGAAGGGGTGTCTCCTTTATCAAGATGGTAAATTACAATTGGTTAAAAGCTATATTTAAGGTGTGCATCTTTATTGAATGTCAATTTTTAACATTCCTTCAAAGATTGAAAATATAATAGATTATATTAAAATAAGTTTATTTTGGTTAGGAAATTAAGAGTCTATTCAATTTACTTTTTTTTCAAGGAATAAGGTGTGAAAACACAAATCTCTAGGCGATCTAGGTCTGAGGATGATTAAAAACATGAACATGGCTCTTATTGCTAAGCAAGGGTGGAAAATAATAGAGAAGTCTATTTGGATAAAAATGATAATGGTAAAATACCATCTTGGGAGAGATTAATATATACGTATAATGGATAAATTTCCATCGCAAATCTCTTTATTTTTTAAGGGGGTGGTTAAATTTGAAGATTTACTTTTGAAGGGCAATAAATGGATTATTGTAAATGGTAGAAAGGTCAATTTATGGGATGATTTTTTATTTTATTTTACCTTAATATTTTTGGATAATTTGAGGGATTTGAGTTTTAACTTATTTTACACCATTGGCACAAATTTTTGTTACTATTGGACCCATTCCAAGTTTGGAATGGTTTGGAAGAAGCTAGAATGAGACTCTACTTTTTGGATATCTATCCAAGATATAGACAACCTCAATTAAAATATCAAGGGAATTATCATATACATTCACCCTAAATATGAAATGATGATTTTTCACAAATAGGTTATTGTTGAATACTTATTTAGATAGATTTATATCATTGCCTTAGAGTATAGGGGTGATGAAACATAACAAATTAAACTCTGGGATAAATTACTAAGTTGTAAAGTCAACATCTTATTTTGGATAGCCTACCAAGACAATATCATAAAAATTAAAAAACTCAATAAAATATTGTTGAAAATAAATATTAGATGATGCCTTTGTAAAAATGAAGAATAATTATTTAAGAAACCATTCCTATAATGTAGTTTTGGGGCTAATATTTCTAACTTCTTTGTGGAGAAATTTAATTTGGCCTAAGTCTACCCCAACTTGGTTTGGGATTTTATTCTAAAAAATAATACTCCTTGGTAACTTCCAATTATTTAATTGTTATGGAGGATTATGCCACATCATAGTTTCTAGGGTATAGTTTTGGGGCTAATATTATCAACTTCTTTGTGGAGAAATTTAATTTGGCCTAAGTCTACCCCAACTTGGTTTGGGATTTTATTCTAAAAAATAATCCTCCTTGGTAACTTCCAATTATTTAATTGTTATGGAGGATTATGTCACATCATAGTTTCTAGGGTATTTTGAAAGAGAAAATTCAATAAATTATTGTAAACAAATGGGTTAATCTCATCTTGGTGAATTTTAGACCATATGGAGATATTAATTAAAATTAGTTATATTTATAATAAAAATGTGGTTTTATATGAGGTTGTCTAACACATCCTATCACTATGAATCCTTTATTTCCCTACATCTTAGGTTTTTCCTACTATCAAGAAAGTCAAGAGACTTGTTAAGTAGTTGAAACCCTTATAGGGTTAGTTTAATCTCAATTGTAATGGAACAACTAAAGGAAACCTAGGAATTTCTTGGGGGAGTGGTTATTAGAGACTATAATGGGCATACTATGGCTATCATTTTATGTGGTATGAGATTCTAGACCAACCATGTGGCTGAAGGTAGAACAACATTTTTGGGAATTTGGTTGGTTGTTGATCTCATGTTACAAAATTTGGTCATTTAAGGGGAATCATTGAACATTTTCATGTCTTTTTAGATAGTTACCCAATTCTTGGAGAATTATTAATGAAATAAAATATGCCATAACCCATCTCAATTCCTTTCATGACTTATCATTTAAAATGAATTTAAGGAAGATAATGGATGCACTATTCTCATCACCAAATTAGGATTTTAAGAATCCCAATTCATGGCATAGAGTTCTAAATCAAATGTTCTATGAAAATTTATTAAAAATTTTAATATCAAGGCCAATCATGATGGATAATGTATTGACTATCTTTTTAATCACAAAACTTTTAATCCTAAATCTATTGATCTATTTTATTAGTAACCTCATTAATTACCAAAGAAGGGTCATCATTATTTTGCATAGGAAAAGGGATGTCCATGTTGGGAGGCATGTGAAATTTACTTACATTCATTAGAAGAATCATAAAAGTCCATTTTTGAGTTAATCCAACATATCAAGGTTTATTTGGTCAAAATTTCCAAAGTATGTTATGGGGCTAAGAACATGGAAGGTGAAATAGATGAAACCAAGCACATCTATTGTGAGAACATAAATAACAACCTAATTTAGTAAATTTTGAGAAAATTTAGGCTTACTATGTACATTGAGTGATTCACAAGTCATTACTCCAAGATATATGTTGATCTTGCTAAAGCTTGGAATAAAAGGTGCTCTTAATGAGAGGAGTTAAAAACACATTTCAGAGGAGAGTATCATGGCTACCACTACCATGCAATTCAATGGTATCAAAATTCTTACAAGGATAAATTTATTACAAGAGATATCATTAAAAATTTCTTCAAGAATGCTTATTTATCCAATAAAGTGAAGATTGGCTTCTTATGATAAAATATTTTATACCCATGGTCATATGTCTATCTATAAATTATGAAATACCTAACTTTAGAGGGGGGGAATAGTTGTGCATTCCTAGAATTTTATATTTCTCAACTACTTTAATAATAAATTTTTCCTCATTTTGTCATTTTTTCTATTAATATCTCTAGAATATATTGTGGAAACTTACCATGGTGAGAACTCACACATCATTATTCACCAAGGCCTCATTATGTTGTTAGTTAAGGGAGATGAGCCTTTGATTAAAATCATGTGTATATTAAGAAGTTTTGGACCCTAAGGTATTAGAGGAGGAGATATCCAAATCTAAAAAGATATCCAAAATAGAGTCTAATAAAATAATTAATCAAATTTTTAGGGGCAAGAAAAATAAAGACTCAAATAGGGTCAAAAAGAAGCTCATTGTGTTTGATGATGAAAAGGAGTCTTCCCCTTCTAACTTATAAATTCATGCTTTATTTAACATTGGTGATGAGGCCTTAGAATTAATAGGTAAGGATGATAATTCTATGGATTTGTATGTTCTTTAAAAGCCTAATAAAAGGTAAGGGTATGTGTAAGGTTTATGTTCCAATAAAATAAGGGGTTAAATGGAACTTTAATTAAAATATCAAGAACCTCAAGTGGAGACTAAAAATCTAGATGAAGGCCCTAAGAGAAATTATAAAATACATCAAGTCCATTGGATAAGTCATTTTGGATAAAACCAACCTGGGAAGGAGAGAAGGTGATATCTATTAATATATGGTTAGCATGCTCAATCCTGAGCTAGATAAGGCACTCAATGAAGAGTAGTAGGTTATTAAATAAAATGAGGAATCTAAGGTTAATAATAATGGGGAGAGTTAGTATAATAAAAATACAATTATGGCAAAGTCCAAGGTGGTCCCTAATAACACTTTGTAAGAAGCTAAAACATAGAGTCCTTGTAGTTGAACTAGGGGTAACATGAGGAAGAAGATGGATGGAAAAAAAGAGGACCTAGTAGGAACTTTAAATACCATTAGACATAAGGTCTAAGATGATGAAATATTTTTTGAATGGTTAGAATTTATTATTATTTTTTATTCTAGGTATTCTATTTTTATTTGTCTATTTATTGGTGGGTTTTATGTGTTCTAGGTGGATTTTTGTTGGCTCCCTAATGGGATGCTAATTCTAGTTATTCATTTCTAGGTGCTTCTTTACTTACTCTAGTTTAGTATGTAACAAGCTAAGGGATCCTTTAAAACTCAACTTTTACCTATATCTTAAAAAAAAATTTATGGTTTTAAAAACTACCAAAATTTTTCACTTATAAAATGAAAGAATGAGTTGAACATATAATAAAATTGTTACTCCTTCATTCAAGACTAAACATCCTTGAAAGTATTTTTCATGAAACTAAAAATAAATTATATTATCCTTCCATGTAATCAATTTTTAATAAAATGAGTTAGGATTCCAACCTTTCCATTTAAGTATATTAATAATTTAAAATTAGAAATATGATGTATTTTTCCAATGAAATATGTCCATATTGAGTTTATCACAAACTCTGGCCTATTTTACAAACACCTTCTTAAAATTTAAATCACCAATACTAAACTAAATCAAAACAAAATTCTGAACATATACATAAATAATTCTAAATCACTTATACATAATTTACTTGTTCATCAAACCCAAATGAAGGAATGAGCTCAAAAAACAAAAAATGAATAAAAATAAAGTACACCTTTAAATATGTAAGCTTTCTACATTGAATGTTCACTAAATGCGCATATGGTGGAGGTTATTAAACAATAAACTATTTCACATCCTTCATTAATATTAATTTATATTTTTCACTAACTCAAAAAATATTAAATTTAAACATTTAAAAAATATTTATCACCCTAAAATACCAAAATTTCAAGCTAGGAGCTTTTTCTATTTTGGCCATAGTGACTAAATAAATGGAAATATAGTATACAAGTCTTTACAAAAAAATCAAAGATAATGCTTGTCCACCATGGTAGGTTACTTAACATTAAAATTTTATATTAATTATGCACTCAACACCTTATTTTTATATATTAAAAGTGTATTATATCTGTATACATAATTACATCTATATAGGTAATTGAAACCATAATATTGTATCAAAATTTAGAATCCAAACTCATTTAAACCTTGTGTGTGTGTGTGTGTGTGTGTGTGTGTGATTTTAGATAGAATAATGCATTATGAATACCAATATAGATCATTTTCAAATATATTTGCCTTTACTAAATATCATTTTCAATTTTCTTAAAAGGATAAGAATTATATTGGATTTAGCTCCTAAAATTTGTTGTGAGTTGCATTTAAAAATAAAAAGATCAAAAAATATATAATAAAATACCCCACATATTCTCTTATTATTTTCAAAAACAAAATTATATATGAGCAATAATAACAATCAATGAATGTTAACTACCTCAATTTGTTTTGAATCAACTATGAAAAAAATTAACTATATGTGAAAGTGTAAATTTTTAAACATGCTTAAATAGAAGAATAATCAATCAAATTATATATTTACAAAAAAAATAAAATACTAAAATCCTAACAAGTGAGAAGTTTGATATGAAATTTGGCCCCCACAAAAATATGGTATTAATTCACAATGTATAGAATTATTCATTAGAATAATTTGATGAAGATAAAGTTTTTGAGAGGGCATATAATTTAAAAATAACACTAGAGACCTCGATGGCTAGTTTTAGACATGAAACTAGGTTTAAAAAACATTTTGTTGTTAAATTTTTTTTTAGTATTGTAATCTAGGTCAATTTTTTTCCTATGTTGTTAAGCCTGAACCCCAAATAAAGTTTTCATAACAAGGATGTATTGTCTAGATATCATGGCATGAAGAAGTGGAAAATATAACATGTAAATATTGGATGGAAAATTGATGTTATAACATACTAGACACAAATAATGATAATGACATATTTATGTAAAAAATAAGTATTCATTATCATTATTAATCAATTAAAATATAATGAAAATATAATAACTAATCATTTAATCTATGTTAAAATAGTAATAGTGTCATGTCTACATTCAATTGAATAATAGTAACTAAAAATATATATTGGACAAGGAATTCAACAATCCCTTTATAAATTAGAGAATAAATGGGGAATAGAATATTATAATGATAACATGGCGGAACTCAATGACTTCATCACCACTAATGTCTTGGTTGATGTATACTTTTATGGTGTTAATTTAACATGGACTAGTAGGATAATTAGAGACAACAACATTCAAATAATGATTAATAAAATCCTCATTTATTTAAATTAGGATTGGAAAACTATTTTAAGCTAACCACTCTTCCAAGAGTGGGTTCATACCATAAACTAGTGATGTTTTACAAGGAAAAGGTTAACAAGATCAAGAATATTCCTTTCTATTTTGAGAATATGTGGTTTCATCACCTAGGGATCATTGTCCCAGTGAAATCTTGGTGGAAGGAGGAGGTATATGGATCAAATATGTTCATCTTTGCCTAAAATATAAATGTAGTAAAACATAAACTAAAAATTTGGAATATAGAAATGTTTGGAATCATTTTTGAATGGAATAAAATCATAGAGGACAATATATAAAAAATAGAGATGGAAATGTAGTTTGATAGGTTGAATAAATAAATTCTTCAAAAATAGGACCTGCTTTGCAACATCTACACTCTATAATCAAGGGAAGAAACCTAATAGAGATATAAGTCAAGAACATTTTTTCTAAAATAATGGGACAAAAATAATATTTTATTTGACCTATCGTTCAATATGAATAGAGTTTTACCAAGATAAAGTAATTATTTAGGGACGATGGAATAAAATGTGAGACATAAATGGAAGTGAAATTTTAGATTGTCTCCTTTTTTGGGAGGATTATATCTAGACTTCCATTTCACAACCCTGACATTAAGAATTAATTCCTTGATCCATTTCATAAATTGATTACCCTTGAGTATAATAGAGAGATTTTAAGACAATTAATTCTAAAATAATTTAACAATTTTTTTTCTTCAGTAAAGGATAAATGTTGTTGGGGCTTTATAGGTTTACCCCTATTTTATTCCAACACTTTTAGGACATTATTCAAAATGAGGTGATAGGATATTTTTAACCTCTAATTTAACCAATAAATGGATTTGTGTCATTTTCTACTAGGGAAAGTGTCCAAAGGCTATATGCAATGAGACCGTTAGATATTAGAGTTTTATAGTTCATTATTTTGGAGTTTAATTCTATTGTGATGTCTAAATCCTAAAACTTGTAAATAGGAATCTAATTATATTTTGTATAAAAGTGAATATAAAAGTTTTGTTAACTAAATATCTCCTATATCATTCACACCATCAACATTTATAACTTAAACATGTGGCATAATACATTACGATGTCCTCACTCAACTTGCCTAATTGGGTAAGAAAGTGTGATATTTCAAAATTAGATAATGTTATTTATTGTCACTTAAATGACTTCTAAAAAAATTTGAATTTATATATAGGTTAACAAATATAGTTTATATGAAATTTAAAGACAACCTCTTTCATTTAATTGAAATAAATCTTGCGTATAATGAAAAGACACTTGCATTAAATAAAATTCACACTTTGATTTTATAAAGGAAATTCACACGTGATTTTGAAAAGGAAATCATACTTGCATTTAAAATAAATCAATATTGTGTTAAAAAAGGAAATTACACTTTTAATTAAATGTACTATACCTAAATTAAATAAATACTTCTAAAATATATACTAAAAAGTAACAATTTGTCCTGATCTTTAGAGAGAAGTGGGCCCTTACTCCTTCCTCATAATAGGAACAATTTTACTCAGTAATAAAAAGTAATGTTGAACTTTATTTCATTATCAAAAGAACATATATAGATATGCAAAAATATACTATAATGCTTCTTATAATTTATTATTGATTAACTAACTTCAACAACTTTCCAACTCTTTTCTAATTATTTGGAATGAGAGGGAGATATGTATTTAAGCACATCTCAACATCTATTCATAAAGTACAAAACTTGGTTATCAAAATGGCCAAATCTACTTATTAAAAATATAGACAATCTATGAATCACACCCCATGATTATAAGAAGGCATTGGAATTGACTCAACTAATAATAGATAAAAAATAACTAACATATATCTGAAGAGACTTATCCAATTTTATAAAATAGAAGTACAAATATATCTAAATTATTTTAGACCATTAATATGAATATTAATGTCTAAAATAAGATATATAAGTATGGAAATTATATTTATATAAAATAAATATCTTTAGAATCACTGTCTCGATTAGTAGGATCTACTTGAACATCTTTAGAGTATTTCTAGGTGTCTTAGGAGCATTCTGTATAGGTCTTCAGAGCACATTTGAAGCATCTCCAAAGCTCATTTATAGCATCTTTAGAGCATCATATATTTGGATTCCATTCTCTAAATCCTCATACTATATCCAAAAAGGTTTCCAAAACTATCTGATGTCTTCTCAAAATTATCCCACCATAGGGATGTGTTTCTTTACACAAAATTGTGCTATTTCATCCAAGTTAGACATGATAACAAGATAAAGAATAAAAAATGTATCACATAAAAATAATAGACAAATTACATTAATTTAATAATCAGATAAGACTTTAAATATTAAATGTGATGTAGTATTTAACCAAAAGGCAACACGTATGGATAATTTATATTAGATATAATGAGCCATTTGGAATGTTCATCATGAGGTAGTGGCAGTGGTGTTATAATTCTATAGAGCTGATAATATTCTTAATGAGATAAATAACACCTTCCTTATTCTTATACATAAAAAGTTAGGGTCTAATAAATTCAAAGGACATATTTTGATTAGTTTGTGCAACACTATCTACAATATTTAGCCAAAACTATGGTCATTAGATTGTAGCCTCTTTTGACAGAAAATATTTTAAAGTAGCAACATGCTTTTGTGTCTGGAAGTTAGATCACTGATGGAATTATTTTAGACCATGAAGATATTCACTCTATTTAACACTCTCAAAGAGTGGGAATGTTTCTCAAGCTTAACCTGAGTAAGGCATATAATAGAGTCTCATGGAAATTTTTGGATAAACTCCTCTACAATGTGTGATTTGATAAAAAATTATATGATTTTATAAACTCCTACTATCTTATTCAAAATTATTGGTCCTAATTAATAGAATACCAAAATTATTTTTCTCATCTAAAAGGAGACTTAGGTAAGGTAAAACTCTCTCCTTGTACCTATTTATTTTCATTGTGGAATCTCTAAGTAAGAAACTAGTAGAATCTAGAGTGGATAGGAAGTTAAAGGGTTTTGAAATCTCCCTTAAGATGGATCCCATCTCTCACCAATTTTTTTTAAAACACTATGGTCATGTGATAATCCTTAGTTATAAAGTCTAAGTCCATAAAATTATTTCTCCACAAATATGATGTGGTGTCTAGGTAATGTGTGAACTTATATAAAATTTTATTTTTTCCCTCCATGCATAAGCTATGTTGAATATTAATATTTATAGGATTTTATTCTATCAAATTTAGAATATACAATATTCATACCTATGTAAATCTCTCTATATTGGTATTTGGGATTCTAATATATGGAACCCTCTACCAGATATATTACAAAAAAAAGTTGGCAAGTTGGAAGGGGTGTCTCCTTGCTTGAGATGGTAAAGTCTAATTGGTCAAAATTTCACTTCAAATTATGGATTTTTATTGAATGTCCATTTTTATCATACCCTCAAATCTTATAGATAAATATAGTATGTTCAAACAAGGTTTTTGTGGTCAAAAAATGAATATTCTAATCAATTTCCTTTAGTTGAATGGAATAAGGTGTGCAAACAAAAATCTATGGGAGGTTTGGATCCAAGGAGGATTAAAAACATGAACATGGCTCTTATTTATAAGTAAGGGTGGAAAATAATGGAGGAGTATATTTGGATAAAAATAATAATGGTGAAATAAATTTATGGGAGAGATTAGTATATAACTATAATGGAAGAAGTCCCATCCCAAGTGTCCTTATTTTTTAAAGGGGTGGTTAAATGCAGACATTTATTTTATAAGGGCAATAAATGGACTTTTAACAATGGCATAAAGGCCAATTTATGGGATGATTCATGGATTTTTAATTTCAGTTTAATATTTTTGGATAATTGCGGTGGGGGATGTGAGTGTTCATTTCATTTCCACCATTGTCTTATAATTTTGTGACTATTAGATCGATTCTGAGGTTGGATTGGTTTGGAAGGAGCTAGAATGGGATGATAATTTGGGGATATCTATCTAAGATCTACACAACCTAAATCTAAATCTCATGTTTATTAAAATATTCATTCACCCTAAATATTACATGATTTAGTACAAA
>JARHVA010001993.1:2742500-2775000 GCA_037957365.1 Torreya grandis
TAGTGGATGGATAGGTGATGTTATAACATCCTACACACAAATTATGATAAATATGTATTTATTTAAAAATTGAATATTCATTATCATTATTAATCAATTAAAAACTAAATAAAATACAATAATTAATCATTTAATACACTATAAAATACTTATAGTGTCATGTCTACATAATTTCTAAAATTTGTTATATGAATAATACTCGTAGATATTTATGAATATTATTTGATAAAACTAGAGAGGAAGAAAAATAGGTAATTATAAGTGAAAAAGTAAATTTAAATGAAATAAATAATTAAAACCAGAATTTAAAATGTAGATGGGATTATTCAAAAAAATAATTCAAATGATGCCCACTATTTGTATGATGTGGCCAATTTCCATCCAAGTCCTACAAGTGATATTCATTTATTCCAAATAAAATTATCATTTTATAAGTTTTTAACCATAAAGAGTCATATTTATGATGTTTTTCATAATATTCAATTATTTTATCCCAAAGCAAAACTAAATCTCCAATCTTAAAGACTTTCTTAGAAACCTTTTTTTGCAAAACATTATTAAATTTTTCTTTTGTTATTTTGATATTTTATGATCTATATTTTTAGATTCATTTAAGCCTACAAAGTTATTTAATCTCTGTTTTAAAGCCTCAGTGTTTTTATAAGAAATTTGTAAGGTGTAACCATATAAAATGTCCAAATTGGTATTTTGAGTGTATTTTTTGACATCTTAGCCATAAATCCTATTTACATGCTCTTATGACCCTCCTAGGTACCTTTTTACTTATTCCCAGTCATCTATAGCCTTCTAGATGATCATTCTAGCTTAGCCAAGCTCTATTTCCTAAGATAATTCTATCCCCCTAGGTCTTAATCCTATAGGATATGAGTGTCATACCTAGACTATTACATCAGATACTAGGGTGTCCTATTTTTGGTGCTCCTATAAAATTGTATTTTCAGCCCAAATGACCATTCTCATTTGATTTAGATCCTTAATCATGTCATCTTAGTACGAATACATCTAACCCATAATCAATAGTTCCCTATAAAAGTCCATCCAAACGCCATTTACTAAGGGAAGTGACAAATATTACAAAGCAATCAAGAATACACACAACTTATTAAATCAAACTTTCCTATTTTATGCATACATTCACCCAAGATAGATGTAAACAAATTCAAACCCTCACACTAGTCCCTAGCCACCTCAAGCACTCCTAATTTGGCATTTTTGCATCCTCATTACACTATTGCACAAAGTACATCAAGTGGGATAACTACATATGGCTTGGTCCCTCTTTAGAGTATTGGTATGTAGGAAGTGTTCCCACACAATGGGTGTGGATACACATTTAGTGCATCTTACACACACTAACCCCCCTCTTTTCTCAAGTTTTATTAAGCAAAATGAAGGTTTAGGGTTTCAATATTGAATAAGCTCTATAAAGAGTTATATTGACATTCAAGATTTAATATTTTATACACACACTTAATAATAGTAGAATTAATCCAAAAAATAAAGTCTATATGAGTAGTTTGGACAACAACACCAGAAGAGGACAATAACATTAGACCCTAGGGTGTCTTGTTTTCAATAGTCCTATCCTTTCACAAAATGAAATCTAGATTCTAATTTGTGACACTATCCCAGTCCTACACAACCAATTTTATACCTTGAAATAATTGTTTCAACATATTTTAATCTAAGTTATATTTCTCCTAATTTATTACCATTTTTAGAAATCTACAAACCATAAATAAAATATATAAATCAGGATAGTAATTATTGTAATATTATTTATTGATTTATCAATATAGACCCTTAACTAAAATAGTAATAAAACTCCATTATTCACAAAATAGTTAAATCATTTGGTGAACCCAACTTAATTCCTTTGTGCGTAAAAACCCTAGAAAGCCTAGGGAAAATTCCTTGCTGATTTTTCCAATATTTTTATGATTTTTCTTGCATATTTAAATAAAAAATTCATAGTAATTTTAAAATTTTACCTTATTAATTTTAAAAATTCTTTCATTAAAATCCTAGTTGAATTTAATTGGTCCCTTTTTATTTGAGGTATCACCTTATAGATTTTTTACATAAAAAATTACAAATGGATCTTACTCCTTTCAAAACATTTCTTGCAAATAATAATGAATTCATACTTTGTCCTATCACGTATATGAATGGTGAAGTTTACCATATGTTAATGCAAAGCTTCATTCTTTCCCTTTCATGCTTACTTTTCATTATATGGGATGATATTAAGAAATTTATTGTTAAACATATTAAGATCCTTTTCCTTCAAAGCAATGTTTACTTTTCTTTAACACAAGGTTTCATTACATACTTTCTATCTCTCATATGGAAAATTTTTCAAATTGAACTTGATAAACATATTATAAATATCATATCACATGTAAAAAAAAGTTATTCAATAGTGCATAATTCCATGCTCTCTATCCCTTGCTTGCTATCTTTCATATGGAGAAAAAATCAAGTCTATCTTGATAAACATGTTATAAATATCATATCACATGTCAAAGTCCTCTATAATTTAATGCATAATTCCATTCTCTTTATCACTTGATTTCTATATCTCATTTGGAATGATCTTTATAGACATATTTTTATACAACTTATAACTCCAATTTCTTGCATTTAATTCCACATATATGATTTCTACCTAGATGCATATAACTCATTGTCTACTTTTTAGTATTTCCCTATCACTACTAGACACAAGCAGACAGTAGTGGTTATATCTATTCCTCTTCCCTTAAAACTTGGTACATATAGCTCTTCTCCCATACCTAATACCATATTTATTCTTCTAGTAGAACATGTGGCACATGATATCACCTAAGTTTATGAAGATAGACAAGTTGATTACACCCATGGCTAAAGCTTTGTCACTCAGGTTAACACCCCTTTTGATATAGTTTTAGTTATTGAGCTCCTTCAATGATTGGATGTTTAAAAATATGTGTTGTATGTAGCCTTTTATAAAATTGAATTCCTATTTCTATTGAACTAGCTTATGTTGCCTTTATCCTCAGCATAATGCAATGGACTAAAGAGCATATTTCCTTTGAGAAAGAGGATTTACCCCCATGACACATCATTGAACAACATCTACCTCTGTATATTCAATTAAAAATTAATTATGTGGGGGTAAAAAGAGTGTTAGTTAATAATGGTTTAGAACTCAACATTTGTAACATTTCTTTTCTTAAACAGCTTAATATATAACCTCAAGATATAGACCATTCTAACATGAACACCAAATGTTTTGACAACATTCCATAGAAATTCATGGATAAAATAACAATAAATCTTACCTTAGGGCCTAAGACACTTCTAACTACTTGCCAAGTCATACCAAATGACCTCATTTATGATTTATTACTTGGTTGGCCTTGGATTCATGATATGCATGTAGTCCCTTCTACACTCCATACTTGTCAAAAATTTAGTCACAAAGGATACATATACACATGAAAAATAGATAATGAACCTTTTAAATAATACCAAGTTATTGAATATCCATATAAGTACATTTTGCACTTTAATCTCTATAATATACCTACACAACCCACTACTCATAGTGCAACCTTGGACCATGCAACACATCAGAAGATTATAAGTTTTGTAATAACACCAATACCAAATCAACATTTAACATCATCTTTTGAAATTAAATGTATTAATAAGATGGGATATCATGGCAAATGTCTTAGAAAACTCAAACAAGGAATGATCAATCTTGTTGAGGCATCTACAAAATATGGAAAATAAGGGTTGGGATATCAACTTACCCTTATTCATGATAAAAATTCTTCTACCACATCAAAGATTATAAATTTTTTTCCACCCATTACACCTGTATAAAATATAGTTAATCATACTTCTACATTATCATTGGTCTATCTTGATCTTATCAATGATACATTTTCACTAGTTATGTTCACATTAGATGAATTCTCCAATGATGAATCCATCCTACAATTTCTTAGACTATATGAAGACCTCCCATATTTATATCATAAAAACATAAATCCTCATCACACAAATGCCCATGCTTATACTGGAGAAAATTTAGATTATAACCAAGACATACTAGTTGATTCAAATTATACTATTCCCACAACCCCATATAAACTAGATTGTTTCATATTGCTTAATGAAGAAAAAATTGATTTTAATTTTGGAACCAATTAGGATCTTCACATTATCTTATTATCCACTACCCTATGAAAGGAAGAGGATATATATATATTCATCATATTTTAATAGATTTTACATAACTCTTTGTTTGGTCATACTCAGATATGCTATAAATTGATACATATTTAGCATTCCATTGGATTCCCTTATACCTAGATGCTAAACCAATTAAGAAAAAAATTCAGAAAATGCACCCTAAGGTAGTTCTCTTAGTCAAAGATGAGATCCAATACCTCTTATATATTTGCTTCATTTGACCAGTATCACACCCATAATGGATTTCCAATATAGTCTCCATGGTAAAACCCAATGGATAATTTTGGTGGTGTACTAATTCTTGAGATTTAAATAAATCATGCCCAAAAGATGATTTATTTACATGATCATAGATTCCATAGTCGGGTATGAAATGTTATCATTTATGGATGGATCTATAGGATACAACCAAATCAAAATCACTAAAGAAGATCAAGAGAAAACATCTTTTACAACACCTTGGGGTACATTTTTTTACATTGTCATGCCTTTGATATTAAAAAACACTAGAGCCACATATCAGTGTACTATGATACATATCTTTCATGACTTGATTCACCATATTATCAAGGATTGTGTTGATGATATATTAGCTAAATCCAAACAATGACAACATCAAGCTATTGATTTACAAAATATCTTTTAAAGACTCAAGAAATATAATGTCTAATTAAACATAAAGAAATGTGTGTATGGAGTTACATTAGGAAAACTCTTAGGTTTCATTATTTTTCAACATGGCATAGAGGTTGACCCTAAGAAAGTCAACGTAATTATAAATATGCCACCCTCCATGAACTTAGAACAAATTTGATCATTACAAGGTAAGATCCAATAAATCCATCATTTTGTATCTCAACTTGCTGATAAAACTCAATCATTCACTCAATTATTAAAGAAAAATACAAAGTTTGTCTAGAACCAGGCCTATCAAGAAAGCTTTGGTACAATAAAACAATATCTTCTTAATTTTCTTGTTTTAATACCACCTATACCTCACTAGTCTTTATTACTATACATCTCAATAATAGATCATGAATTAGGATAAATCTTAGCACAACATGATGATCAATATATTAAGTGAGAAATTTATTACGTCAATCACACATTATTTGATTACAAAAAAATATTCCATGATAGAAAAACTATCTAGCATTAGTTTTTACCACATAAAAAATTCAAAATTACATGGTCAATAATGCGACTTGATTTATCAAAAAAGTATATCCCTTGAAGTTCCTAATGGAAAAACCACATCTTTTTAGTCGCATCTCAAAATGGGTCATGTTACTAACAAAGTTTGAATTATAGATAATTATCCAAAAATTAATAAAGGGCCAAATAATTGTAGATAATTTGCTATCCACACCACTCTTGGACACAAATATTATTAATGACACATTTAGAGATGATTATACTATCTATTTCACTCATTCTAACACTTGGACCATGTTATTTAATGGTTCTCTATGTGCATCTAGCATAGGGATAGGCATTGTCTTTGTCGACCCTTCTAGTCACATAGTTCCTATTACTTATTGATTAAGTTTATCCTATACCAACAACACCATAATATGAAACACTTATCTTAGGTCTGTTTGACACCTAGTCCCTCAAAATTAGATCTATTCAAGTATTTAGTGATTCCCAACTTGTGGTCAATCAAGTTAATGATTTCTATTAGACAAAATAAGAACATATTATCCCATACCAAAAACATGGTAAAGTGTTTATCATAGTTTGAATGTTTTTGTATATAAAGTATACCAAGAAAAGAAACTAAATATGCAGATGTAATGGGAAGTGCCACATATTTGATCCCTATCGACATCAATGATGATCAAGTTATTTTCACAATTAAATGATTATAATCATCATCAATATCCAACATGGATTTGATTTCACTATCCATCTTATCCACTACATGCATTTCTAAAACTCCAAAATGGTTCCCTAATATATATATATAAATTTCTAAACAAATATATTACAACAAACACTTTTTCTCAAAATAACTAATTTAATTTACACAAACAAGCACTCCATTATGTAATCATTGATATATAACTTTTTAAATGATCCTTCAACAAACTATTACTTTGATTCTTGACTTCAACAAAAGCCAAAATTGCTCTTACATAGATACACGATAGTGAGTGTGATGATCACTTCAATGGAAAGACCATGTCATACAAATTGTCTTGATAAGGGTACTATTGGCCCACTATGGAAGATAAATGTTCATAATAAACAAATCTATGTGATAAATTTCAATGCCATAGTAACCTACAACATGCATCATCATAACAATTTCAACCTATTGTCTCTTCATGGCCATTTATGTTATGGCAATTTGATCTTATTCAAAAAATTAACCCTAAATATATCAATGGGAAAATGTTCATCATCATATCTACAAAATATTTTAGCAAGTGGATGGAATCCATTCCACTCTAATCTACCATAGGGGAAGACATTTGTGGCTTCCCCATGACTGACATTATTCCATACTTCAACCTACCCACAACTATCATTTTTGATAATGGAACATCATTCAAGAAAAAAACTATCAATAATTTTTTCACAAAATATAAGATTAAACACACATTCTCCACTCTATACTACCCATAAGGAAATGATCAAGCAAAGGCTACCAATAAAACCATTAATAACATTTTGAGCAAAATAGTGACCAAATTTAGAGATGATTAGCACAATCAACTATTTTTTGAATTATGGGCTTATTGCACAAGTATTTTTACACCCATAGGATCCAATCCTTATTCATTCATTTATGTCACAAAATTAGTTTTACCATTATAATTAAAAATCCCATGTCTTTATGTATCCCTTAAAGGTATCCTCACTAATGACCAATATCATGAAAATCATCTACACTAGCTTAAGTAGTTAGACCATACATGCATTAAAGTAACTAAACATCTCAAAATCTACCAATAGCATATACAATGATCCTACAATAAATGGTTTCACACCAGAGAATTCAAAGTTAATGATCTCATTATCAAATATAATATTCATAATGTTAATGCCAAAGAAGAAACCAAAGGAAATTCAAACCAAATTGGTTAGGTCCATACCTCATTATAAAAAATATTAGCCCTAAATTATATCATCTATACTCACTTTAAATAAAGAAACTCAAAAATCCAATGAATATTATGCATCTATGTAGATTTCATGTATAGTATTTCATTAAACACATTGTTTTATACATAGTTTCCTTTTAGCTTACTTGTACATAGTTTCTTAGTATTTCTTGTATATAGCTTCTTTTCAAATTCTTGTAAATAGTCTCCTTATGATTTATTGTAAATAGCTTAATTTAGAATACCAAAAACAATATAAAATGTCAAAATACAAAAACATTCAAAAATTTAAAAAATCCAAAAACATTCAAATATTCCAAAATATAAATACATTCAAATAAATCAAAAACACCAAAAAACATTTCAATTATATGCATTATCCATGCTTTACACTTTTTATACCATGTTAGACTTACACTTTCCTGGTCTATGCTAATGTATGCTAATTTATCTACATTACCATGATTCATTTGATCTTCTTTGAGTGTGTACAATGATACCCAGATCCTTGATTGATTCACTCTATCTATTAAGGGGGCATCCTACTTTTAAATTTAAGACATACATGATATATCTACCCACTGGGGGCATCTTATATATGACTACACCATCCAAGTTATGGCATTCCTACATCACATACTCTATTTATCATGTTTATGTATATTACTTACTAGCTTACACATATTACTCTATTAGCATTCACTAGTATATAACACTTGAGTATTTCTTAGCATATAATTAGTCTTATACTCCATGTATTGAATACAATCACTTCTTGCTTTAATTAGTTAGATGTGATTATATTTCCAGCATTTACATTTCTTCATTTATTTATTTGCATAACTAGATGTGATTACATTTCTTAGTTCTTATTTTACTCTTATGTGTGCCTTAGGACATTTTCCAATGTCCTTTACTTTTATTATTTTTTATGCTTTAGGCCATTTTCCAATGTACTTTGATTGTAATATTTTATGTGTTTGTGGCCCTCATTCTAACCTTACATGTTTTTAATTGTATGTGTATGTTGCATTTGAACATCCCTTGTATGTTTGATTTCCCATATTGAGTGATATATGCCCATGTCCCTTATTTTCTTTGCCTCTTGGCCACTCTTGTATGCTTCTTACTTCTTGCCTTGTGTGTTTGTTTCTTATTTACTTATCACTATTTTTAATTCCATGATTCATATCATGCATTATTTCACTTTTTTGGATGCCATGATGGATATCATGCTCCATCCCTCCTTAACACCTAACAATAATTTTTAATTTCAATTCAATACATTGGACATACTATTACATTTATATATATATCTAGGAATACCCTTATTGATCTAATAATCTCCAATACAAACTATGTTATTTCTTGAGACATATTTATTAATATTATTATATCATGTATTTCATAACATAACACATTTGTAGGGATATTTTTTATAAGGAAAACCATTGTAGGGTCTTCATTCCTACCCTCAAAAGAGGGGACAATAAAAAATGGTTTTGTCATAGAGATTATATCCCTATACCAATCAAAAATTATTTTTCAAAACACTCAGAATAGTAACTAAAACCCAAACTAGGATTAATAGACCAAAAAAATAGTGATGATTATAGAACATCAATTAGAATCAACAAAGGATAAGAGCATCAGACCTAAACAATAGTTTTGGACACTAAGGTGTCATTTTTTGGTGCTCTTATCCAAATAATAAAAAACATATATTTTTCAAAAATAAAAAGAAAGGTAAGTTTAATTACTATTTTTTCACTTATAGTTCATATCAAATTTAATAGTTTCAATACAATTTTATTTAGATAATCTAGACATAGGGGACATCATGCATGGAATGATGGCTCTCACTTGTAGTTTTAGATAGGGAAATTGGTATAACTTCCAAATTAGAATCTATGTTATAGACACTGGTGATTGAGGGAAATGTGCACATCACATTTGACTTATTTTCTTTTCAAGTTCATTACATTACCAAGGTATTCTCAGTAGTTGTGTGCCTTATTCCATCTATAGGTGGTTGGTATCTTTCTTGAGTGGCTTCCACATAAGCCTAGTTCCTAGTTTTAGAGTGGCTTTCATACATGACTAATCTCCACCTCTTAAAGTGTCCAATATTGGCCTAGTTTCTAGTACAAATTCAACTATCCATGCCACATTATCAAAATTTTAGAGCATTCATGGGTTTTAGGATCCATCTCATATGACACACAGTCATATTGGTATCAGTTCATAGATTCACTTAATTTGCAATGATGGAGCTAAAGTTTTGGCTAGCCTTTGTATTCTTGAACCACCTACTTAGATGGACTAGACACATAGTCTAAATATAGATTAACATATACAAGATCACACAGCTTCACTTAGTGGGTCATGATGGAGCCAAAGGGCTAGCCTTTACATTCTAGAGACACTCTCAAGGAATTGAGCACTTATCTCTATTCATGATATTAATTTTGGTATAACACATACCAAACATCACTCATCATCACAATAGGTTTTATATTGGTTTGCATACCTCGTGAGGTGTATTCATTCCTTTCTCTTCCTCTCTCTTTTACCAAGATTTTCTACATTATTATTTTAGACATAGCATGTATAGTAAAAATTGATCTACTCTTTATTTTCTCTTATAGATTTAAACTTCACATTGTGCTCTATCTACACATACTCAACAACACACAACTTCATGGGCTTTACCCTTATAGGTAAGTTTAGGTATGCTTTCTATTTTTCATTTATCCTATTATTTCACTTTTCTACATAACTAAAATAAAGGGGGGGAATGTAGTTATATAAAATGTCCATAGTGGTAGTTTGAGTGTGTTTCATGACATCCTAGCCATAGTTCCTCATTTCATGCTCTTATGGCCCTCTTAGATAACTTTTTTCTTCTTTTTAGTCATCCATAGCCTTTAAGATGATCATTCTAGCTCAACCAAGTTTTATTTCCTAGGCCGATTATATCCCCCCAAATCTCAACCCTATAGGATAGGATTTCCATACCAAGACTATAGTATCAGATCCTAGGGTGTCAAAATTTTGGCAGTCTTGTCTAATTGCATATTGAGCCCAAAAAATCATTTTCATTTAATTCCTATCCTTCATAATGTTAGATTAGCATTAATACATATAACCCATGATCAATATTTCCTTATAAAAGTCCATCCAAAGGTAATTTACAAAGGGAGGTGATAAATCTTATAAGGCAAGAAAGAATACAAGCAAACTATTAAGGCAAAATTTCCTATTATCTGCATATAGTCACCCAACACAACTATAAACACATTCAAACCCTCACATCAGTCCCTAGCCACCTTAAACACTCTCAATTTGGCATTTTTACATCCTCATTACACTATTTCACAAAGCACATCAAGTGGGAGAACTACATATGGCTTGATCCCTATTAGGAGTATTGGTATGTAGGTAGTGTGCCTATATAAGGGGTTTAGAAAAACGTTTAGTGAATCTTACACACACTAACCCCCCCTCTTTCTCAAATTTTATCAATCACAATGAAAGTATAGGGTTTTAATATTAAATTAGATATATAAGAAGTTCAATCGACATTCAATATTCAATATTTTATAGGTAGGATCACACAAGAACATTGGAAAGAACCTATAAAATTAGGTCTTTGTGAGTAGTTTGGATAATAACACTAGAAGAGGACAGCAACACTAGACCCCGAGGTGTCCTATTTTTGATAGTCCTATCCTTTGACAAAATGAAAGCCAAAATTTTATTTGTGACACTGTCCTAGTCTTTTAAAGCTAGTTTTAGACCCTACAATAACCATTTCAAACTATTTTAAACTAAGTTATATTTCTCCTAATTTATTACTATTTTTAGAAATCTACAAAAGATAAATAAAATATATGAATTAGGATAGTAACTACTGAAATATTATTAACTAATTTATTAATCTAGACCCTTAACTAAAATAGGAATAAAACTCCATTATTCCTAAAATAGTTAAATCATAAGGGAATCTTAGTTGAGTAAATTTATAACTCTATAGACATATTGGCTTTAAAACCAAAAGAAATCATGAAATGTGAATATTCTAATCCAATATTTACCATAATATTATCATCCCAAAAGGATTTAAAATATTTTTATAGTCTAATTTATCTTCTTATGGAGCAAGCATGGAATTAGATATGGGATCCATTATCTCCATTCTTATTCATTATAATGGTAGATTATTTAAGTAGGAACCTTGTAAATTCACTTGAGTAGGGCACTTTGAAGGGTTTTAAACTAGCCTCAAGGGATCTTACTTATATTCACCAACAATTTGTTGATGTCATGATCATTTTGGCTTTGGCATTAGTTAAGGAGGTTAAAAAAACTAAGTTAATTTTCAATAGTTATGTAGTTGTCTCAAATTTTTTTGATAAACTACTCCAAAAGTGACTTAATTTTTATCAACATGTCGGTTCCCCATCAAAAAATGATTTTTCATATTCTAAATTGTCATATAAAGGAACTTCCCTCAGTGTATTTAGGTATGCCACTATTCAAATGGAAAATGAAATATAAATTTTGGTACCATATAATTAAAAGGTTTTAAAGGAAGATTTTTGGTTGGAAAGGGGCTATACTTTCTCAGGTAGGCAAATTTTTGCTCATCAAAAGTATTTTACAAAGTATCCCTATTTAGATTATGTCACTATTTAAAATTTCCAGAGGTATATAGGAAAATAATGACAAAATTTGAAAAATCTCAATATGGATGGGAGTGGAGAACATTGACAAATTCCCTTTGGTGGCTTAAGACAAGATATGCCTTCCAAAATCCTTTGGAGTGTTGGGTATTATAAATCTTTCCGCTATGAACAAGGCATTGGTTTCAAATCTTTGTTAGAAATTCCTAAAATAACTTTCTCCTTGGACAAACATTTTTTGTGCCAAATATCTTAGTTATGATTCTCCTTTATCCTTCCTTAATGAGACTATTTTCATTAAAAGATCCATAATCTAGATTTTTTTTCCAAGAATATGGATAATTTACTAAATGGTTGTAAGTGGAAGCTGGGTAATGGCCATAACATTAGATTTTGGATGGATATTTGACTTCTAAACCATTCACCAGAGACTCTTATTCCATGGCATCAAGTTGCTCTTCAATATATTCTACATTTGGAGAAATGGTTTTGGATTATAGATAAGTTTTCATTGGCTAAAAATGTGGAAACATTTAACCCTTGATAATTTTGATGATGCTTCAACAATTATCATTTCATATCTTAGTTATATTCCCAAGGGTAATTATATTATAAATCTACATAGGGAGGATGAATTAATTTGGATTGATTCAATGGATGAAATATATCATGTAAATTTTTTATATTTTAAGATTAAAAATTTGATGAATAGGGGAAATCTATTGGGTAAGATCTGGAATAAAAATATAATTCCAAAAATCAACATCTTCAGCTAGTTGAGTGTCCAAAATAAAATTCTTACATTATATAATTGTAGTAAAAGAGGTCTTCATGTGGTAAATAGGTTTGTTATGTATGAAAATGATTGGGAATATGTTAATCATATATTACTTGACTTTATATTTTCATTCCACATTTGGGGCTCTCTACTTCAAAGATTCAAAGTTTATTGGCTCCTTCCTTCATCTCTAATGGAAGCTTGGCAGGCTTGGTATTGTCCCTTTGTAAACAAAGAATTCAAGGAGATTTGGAATTTGGCTTTCCCTAATTTTCTATGGTGAATTTGGAAGGAACACAATAATAGGATCTTCAAGGACAAATAAATCCCATTCATTAGATTATCTAATAAAATATTTTCCCTCTTATCTAAAAAATTGAAAAATATAAGATGGAAAAATGCATCTTTTCTTGTCATTTTAGGAAATCATTCCTCAGAAATAGAAACTTAACCTTGATAACATTTATTTGGTGGATCCCAATATATCCTTGATAAAATTAGTGAGATTGTTAGATCCTCAACTAAGTTGGGTGAAAATCAAATTTTATGGGTCTTCTAAAGGAAACCCTAGGATTTTAGGAGGTGGCGAAACTATTCAGGACCATCATGGTGATCATTTTTCAACTTATGAAGGAAGCATGGGCTTCCAATCAAATAATTTCTCAAAATATTTAGAATCCTTGTGGGGTGTATAGATGGATCTTGAGTTGGGTTTTTGATACATTTGTATTGAGGGGGACTCTCTCAATATCATTAATTATATCAATACGAAGAATTTGATTTCTTGATATATGTCACATATAATAGATGAAATTACTCAATTAAGCAAAGGATTTTAAAAAGTCATATTATAGGATATTTATATATAGGTAAGTACGCTTGATGATACACTTATTAATAGAGGGGTAGAAATAAAGGAATTCAAAGATTGGTATAAAATGGAGGTTTGTTCTAATAATTTAAATTAAATTATCAATAAGGATAAAAGTAATCCATTTATATAGGGGTTAGATCTTTGATAAGCATTGGAAAATAAGACTAAGTTTTGAAATATGTGTTCTCTTTATGTTGAGTCATAATAAATTTCTTAATAATATCCATAAATGGTATTATTTTGCTCATCATTACATGATCAGCCAATTCCATAATCATTTGAAGGATATTTCCAGTAGCAAATTCATTAAGTTTGGAAACCCTCCAAGTGGGGGTTTAGGTAAGTTTGCAAACAAGTATTCAACCATGGGAGGAGATTTGAACTACATGTAACCAATGAATGTGGATCATATAAGAAATAATCTATAGGTTTGGTAAATTTTTCATATAGGGTGTTTAACAAACTTCATAGATCATATTTGAGAATACGATACTTATCTCTCCCAACAATTTTTTAAAAAATTGGGTATATCAAGTGGTCAATATCCAAAACATCTTTGTTGAAATTAAAAAGTAGGTAATTTCAAGGGTTATTGGGATTAAAATTATATAAAATAAATACATAAATTGACTATGAACCTTGATCAAGAAAAAGACAAATTTATTGTGGGTGATAAAAAGTTCATAATTTTTGAAAGAGGATTCAAAAGAGAGGACTTCCTTGTTCCATTTGATGAAGTGGTAGAGCAAATAGTAAGGTATGTAACTCTTGATGATAGATATAAAGTGGTTCATTAATACCATCTCCCTTTCCTAAATTATTTGTGGCATAAAATTCTTAGGAGTGTTCTTTTTTATATCTTACATTCCTCATAATATTAAATCAAATAAGTCCAAATGGGTAAGAAAAAAGAGCCATTACACCATTTGGTAATTTTCCTCATATACAAGTTTTTTCAAGCTCAAAACCCTACTCCTTAGTATGCAATTGTAAAAATGAAAATTATCAAGATCAATTTCTCAACCTCTAGACCTCCTAAACAGAGGCTAATAAGTAGTGTCAAACCTAAACCTAGGAATAATGAAGATAATAACAAGGCCAAAAATAATAAAGAAGGTTCTTTTAGTGAACAAATGTTTCAAGAACCAAATGTAATAATTGATCTTGAGGAGATGGAAAAAGATAATGGAAATGAACTAAATACTCAAAATGAGATGGACCAACTTAATTTAGAGGAATAGAATACATAAATTAATACTCACTTATCTAGAAATAGGTATGGTGATAATATGAATGTTATATGTGGAAAAGGTAATGATGACTATATAAGAGTACAAATAGGGGATCCTCATTATAATATTCAAGAAGGCTTTGTTTTGAGCTCCCTTAAGGATATTGCTAAAATCAATACAAATTAGAGATTATAGGATAAGGTAAACCTTCATAAATAATTCCTTTGTTGGTTTATGAAGGATCATTCAAGATTGAAATAGGAGGTAAATAACTTCAAAAAAAAAGATGGGATATATTGCACATGAGAGAGGGAAGTTGAAATGGCTTTTAAGATTGGGATTATGAGTAATAAAAAGAGTAAGATAGAGTAAGAGAATAGATAAATTAAATATAAACTTAATATTTTGGTTAGCTTCAGTAAAGTTATGGTGAATAATGAAATGTAGAGCATGGAAGGATTATCTATGCTTTTTAACAATGCTAATATGAGTAAGAATGACTCTAGGCCTAGGAAAAATATTAAAGGAGTGACTAATACGATTGAAAAGGAGAAAATGGTAGGCATTTTGGACAAGAACTAAAACATGACATAGGAATGGACTACACCTTACAAGGAATGGAAGAAAAATCATATCTAAATTTCTTTACTATGTATTGTAAGTTGTGTATTAGTTGTTTTTGTGTTGTGTCTTTATTGTGTCTCTCAAATGAAATTTATTTTTCTTCCTATGTTTTATAATCTTTTGGTTTATGTTACTATCCACTGAGGTTATTCTTTTATATGGGTGGGGTCCCTCAAAAACCCACTTTTACCTATAATAAAAACAAATAATATTTTTCATAATTAAAATTATAATTGTATTAGTGGATTCAACTTGACTATTTCATTGTCCATAATATTTAGATGAATTACTATAAATGATTGAATGTTGTCTTAAAAATTTAATATTTTCATTCAAAATAAATTGATGATAATTATAATAACTTTTATCAAATTAAATGGTATAATGTAAATAAAAGAGATTTTTATAAAAAATGAGATTACCTCAGTAGTGACTAAAATTTTAATATCAATAGCTTCAATAAATTTCATAAATTAATCAATAAGCATTAAAATTTACATATGACTAGAAGAATATGGAGGATGAATGTCATAAATAAAATCAATGCCCATCTTAGTGAACAATTTTAATGACTTGAATGTATTTAAAGGCACAATAAGTATATTATCCCTTACCCCAAGTGACTAACATGGCATACAATATCAAAATAAATGAAAAACATCTTTGATTTTTTTTCTAGTAATAACCAACATGTAGAAATTTATGTTTTATATTTTTTGTAGTGTAGTGTCCACATAGACTACATTCATTATAAATTGTAAGGACTTATCTAATTTTATCTTGTGTTAGGTTTATTATTAAAAAACCATCTCCATTTATAAATAATATGTAATTGTCAATAAAAATGAACTTTGAATCCTATACACTAAAATATATTCTATGTAATTTAGCTTAACAATAGAGACAATTTTTATTTTTAAAATACTAAACCAGATCATGATACCAATTATTTTGACAAAAAATATCAATCTTTCACTTCTAGGCCAATTTTAAATTATGTACAATTTCAAAAAAATCCATGGTCTATAAATGGCATTTGACCTACAACTTATCATATATAGCAATGATTACTACAATAATATTTGAAGTTGAAATTAAGCATGATAGTTAAATTATTACTTTTAATTTTTTTCAAATTTGAGAATATTTTTTCTATTCAAAATATATATTTATACAATTGCATCACCCATGTGTAATTTGAGAAGATAAGATAAAATAGGAACATTAGATTGAACTATATATTTATTACTTATTAAAGTATATTTAAATTTAGTAAATGCTAAAATTAGAAAAAGAATATAATTTTTAACTAAAAAAACCTAGTTTTAACATCTTTGATAAACTATCTCTATTGAATATGAAAACATAGCCCATCAATATCTAACATGGCCATCATCAACATTAATTATTTATATAAGAGAGATATTTACCAATAAATATACATTATGTTAACTATGTATAACATAAAATGAATGTGTAATTTTAAACTAAAGGAAACCTAGTTTCAACATCTTTGAGAACTTTGATCCATTAAAAATGACATCATATAACATGTATATACAATATGGACACTATCAACATTAAGTATTTAGATAAGAGAGAGATTAAGAAATGAATATACATTGTATTAACTATGTGTAATATACATTGTATGTGTGAAAATAACAATGGTTTCACTATAACAAGATTACCTAAAGGAATACATCTCTACTAGCTCAAAATATAACTCTAATATTTGCTCATCTATGGATATAATATGTTTGTGCAACCAACAATGGCCCTTATATAGGAAAAGTAAGAGTTGAGTGAGATATTATTAATTATGGAGAAATTCTTGATAACATTACCCATGTTACACCTAACCCTTCTCACACATGTGAGGATAACTACCACATTACTTGTGTATTTAATAATTATGTGAACATAATAAATTACACCTTTATAACACGTCTACATAAGTTGTAATTCACATCAAGTGCTAATATTACATAATCCAATACCTCACTTTAAGGTCAACTTCCATTATGTGGTAAGAAAATTAATTAATATTATGCACATAAGTATGAATCTTATCAAATAGGCATAGTGATGTATCCATTTAAAATTAAAGATAAAAATAAAATTAAGCTATTGAATTAAATATTTCCTAGATATTATGAATTGAAAGTATATTCTATGAATTTGAATTTTTTTAAAATAGTGATTAATGGTATATGTTTCATTTGAAATGAATGCATGGTTAAATTATTGTAAATTCAATGGTATGGAGATCCTCTAAGATAAAACTAACATTTGCATCTAGTAGGAATAATCACTAGGTACATATCATACTCTAACAACCAAAGAAGCACTAGTAGTACACAACACCCCATCCTCCCTCTTGATTCTAACTATAGATTAAAACTAAAGTAACTCAAATTTACAAAAGTGTCAATGTGGTAGGTTTGTATAAAAATTACTAAACAATCAAGTGAGAGTGACCAATACATCACATAAAGGGAAAATGCAGGGTGAAAAAAATATCTAGACAAAACTAGATCCAATTTGCAGCTAAACACATGAGCTAATAGTTCATCAAAATGTATTATAAAAAATAAAAATCCAATATTAAAATCATTCCAAATGATCTTAAATTACCATTTTGATACTCATTGGTCATTCTTATGCAAATTCCCTAGATCTACATAGAATGAGATCTACATAACTTGACAAGTGAGTTCATAATGTCATTTTTAAGTGAAGCTAAAAGTAAAAATAAGTTTATCTAGCACTCTAAATAAAATGGGAATGTCTTATTATCACCCAAAAAAAATGAAAATTGGTTGAAATATCTTCAACATAACTCATCCATATGTATATGTGAAACTAGTACATGATTTAAATTGAATGAATTAACCAAATCTAAAAAAAAAATATGGGTCTTGTGAATAATGTTTCATAAAATATAATATATATATATATATATATATATATATATATATATATATATATATATATATATAGATATAGACACACACACACACACACACAATTGAAGCTTATTATGGATTAACTAAGATTTGGAGTCACTGAGGTTGCTTATCTACTCTTTGTCCTCTTAATCTTCCTAACAACTAAGCTTTAAGAGTGGTGTGTTTGTGTGTGTGTGTGTGTGTGTGTGTGTGTGTGTGTGTGTGTGTGTGTGTGTGTGTGTGTGTGTGTGTGTGTGTGTGTGTGTGTGTGTGTGTGTGTGTGTTCTCAATAAATCATACTCTGATACCATATTAAAAATGATAACCTATACCAAGGTTATCTAGCATAGACACCATCCATAAAGTATTCATACAAGAGAGAGATTCACAAATAGATACACAGTGTATTAAATCTATGTAATATGAATTTTATGTGTGAAACTAATAATGGTTTCATTATAACAAGACTCTATGAAATATTACATCTCTTAAAGCTTAATATATTCCTCCAATATCCATTATTTTCTAAAATTAACACAAAGGTTCCTTATATATTAAAATTATGAGATGAGTGAGATATTTTATTGGATTAAAAGATAGGATCATTTTCCCATTTACACCTAACCCATCTCACACATGTGAAGATAAATACAACATTAATTATGCTTTTAATAATTTTTTACACTTAATAAATAACACCACGGTAACACATCAACCTAAGGTGGAATTTATAGCAATTATAAATATTAGACACTCAAACATGATCATGTATCATGCGAGCATTTCCTCTTTATTATGAGAATGTTGATTGATCGAAACACTTATAGATTTATTGATTACATTTATTTATATGACGAAAGTCTTGTTAAATATAGGTCTAACTAGGATAGAGTCCCTTGTAATTTAATTTTTATATATTTAAATGTTGTATTTGAACTTGTATCCCAAAGAAACTTATGATTTTTATTATATAAAATTTATAGAGGAATTGATTTATTAAAAAAATAGAAATTAATTTGAGCACAAAATTTATTTTACTAAATAAATATTTTAAACCATATTGATGATTAGGTAGAATGGTTATTTGATGTCATTGATTTTTTTAGGACCTATAGAAATACTATATTTATAAACTATATTACCAATTAACTTACCTTTTACAACTCTAAACATTGATTTTTTTGGGATAAGAGAGATACCAAACTCTCTAAATCTAATGAAAATTTCATGCAAATTACTAATGTTCTTCTCTACATTTTTTAGAATAAATTATAATATCATGTATGTAAACCATAATGATAATACCAATCATCATTAAATTTGACATGTATTTTGATTTAAAAATCAATCCAAAAGGAATTATGTTAAAATAAAAACTACATCTTTATGTAGTAAATTTATTTGTTTATATCTTTAGGGTTTACATAAATTTGTTTATAACCTAAAAATCTATCTAAACAAATCATTTTACACCCAACGACCTATTGTAATATCTTATTTATATTTGGAAAAGGAATTTTTTTTTACATTAGCATGATTTATTTATTTGAAATATACACAAAGAGGAACATCACCATTATATTTTCATAATATAACTAAGTTAACCACCTAGTTAGAATATTTGATTAGATAAATCACACTAGCATTCAACATTTTTTCTAGATACTTATTGATGATATCTTCCAAAAACGGGTTTCTTCTATGAAGTTTCTACTAGACAAGTTTTATAATAGGTTTTATAGTAATATAATTTTATATAATTTTAGTATAATATCCTTTAATATCTTTATATGACCAATAAAAAATATCAAAAAATTATTTAAACAATTTATTAAAAAAACTTTTTTATTGGTTGTACATTGAATGCCTAGGTAAATGTATTTTAGATTTTATTCAGTACCAAGATTTATAGAAATGATTTCCAAAATTACTTGCATTGAAGGTTCCCAAATTAATCACATTTAAGTTTCCCAAATTTGAGAAAATTTTGGTAGATCACGAGGGGTGAACATGGATTCTAAACTCACTAGAATAGAAGGTAAAGTTTTTACACTGAGCTGTAATTATGTCAGTGTAGGATTTTTCTTGATTTGAGTTTTACCTACATAATTATTACTCAGCATGTTTAGGGTTTTCAAGGTCTTTATGAGAAATAATTTAATGTGTTTTCTAATTTTGAGTTGATTTTTTGCCTTTATGGTGACCACGTATATCAATATATAATGTACCTCCTTTGTATTTTTTGTCAAATCACTTAATGGGCATTTATGAAGCTCAATTTTGATTTGTATTTCTCTCACCTATTCCTATGTTTTGTGTGCAATCTATGACATTCATATATTTTGGAGTGATATGAGATGGTATCAAAAATCTGATATAATGGTAATTTTTCCATTTCTAAAATCTTTGGTGAGATCATTCTTGCTAGCATTCTTTTTGGTTTTCTTGATTTTCAATAGTTTCATAGGTTTGGTAGGATTTAGATGAAAATCCATGTAAACTATAAATCTAAAATATCCAATCACAAAGTGGATAGAACTATTAGTTTTATAAGGTGACAAAACATTAGGATTAGTTTTAAACATGACCTAGTTTCTAACAGTCAATTTTGACCATTTTAGGAGGGTTTTGGGGATTTTTCAGTGGTTTCACACATATCCATACAAAAGGATTCTCTTATAAAAAACAATTTTAGGGTTTGTATGGATTTTTAATGTCCTTAAATTGGAATATATTTGTTTTTAGAGGATCCATAACAAATTTTTATTTTTTTAGGCTTTCCAATTTTGACAGATTTTCTAACCCTTATAGGTAGTTATGGCAAGTTCTAGTCTAGGTTGGACTTTTGGTATCAGGGATAAACGATTATTTAAAAAAATTATTGGTGGAATACATTTCATTACATGTTTGAAAATCCTTTATATCATGACCTTGTTCAATGAATTCCTTCATAAAATTTGTTGTGTCTATTATACATTCAACAAACATCAAACATTTTAGGTTGTTAAAACACACATCAATACCAGACACCTACCTAAGACTCTATCTGATCCTAAAAATGTGACCAACACACCATTGAATCCTAAAAATGTGCCTGATACACCATCAAATCATGATGAGTGTATAAAGACTACCTAAAATATGACACAATTAGATGCACTATCATTATACCTAGACACCTTTGAAAACACTACTATCAAACTATGGCCCACTTACTAATACACACGACAAGTTTTGATCAATACTAAAACATCCTACAGATTCTTACCACCCCTTTTTTCATTTTTTGACTTTTGAGATGCTATCAAATTTAACTAGGTGAAATGTGTTGCTATTCATTTGAAATTTGGAGGCATTTTTTTTATGATGTCACTCTAACATCAATAAAAAGAGGGAGAGCAAAACACACATAAAAGGTATTATCGCCATGGTCATATGGTAAATATGATCCTGATCACTTATAACCCAAAAGTGCTTAACTTTTGCTCCAAAGGGCCTTATGTTTTTTAAGGAAATTGATTCATAGTTTTTAAATCTTTTACTCTAAGGGAACTCAAGTTTTTGTGGAATTTGAATCAAAAATATTTTACACCACTTTTTCCAGAAAAAATTTCTATACGAGCAAGATTTTTAAATGGATATAACTTTTGATTGGTAACTTGGATTTGAGTGTCATCTTCTTCAAAAGTGATTATTTTTTATACTCTACACATTGATGGTGTTCTTTGATCTACTATAACTCCCTTGAAACCATCTATTATACACTCTTGGATGCATTATTCTCTAAGCTTGGCATCCCTCTAGTTATTTCATACTTATGCACATGTTGCTCAAGATGTATTCTTAGTTTTTTATGACATCTATATGAGTATGCTTGCATTTACAACATTACAGGGGGGGTTACATTTATAGTTATAAGGTAGTACTAAATGTTACTTTGAATATATTTTTATGCATTTATTCTTTACATTATACAACAAATTTTCATTTTATTTTAAGGATTCAAGTCCAATAAGTCTTCTCACACCTTTTAATTATCATAAATGGAAATATATAATGGAAATAATTTTCCATTCCAATAGTTACCGTAAAATTATAATGGGTAATGAGATTGAACCTTTAGTATAATATGCAAAAATAAATTTTTTCAACCATTGTGATAAAGTTACTAGACTACTGTGTCTTTCCATCTCTCATAATCTACTCTTTCACATATAATATCCCAAAACACCTATTCAAATGTCGACCACTCTAGGAATTATCTTTGGGAAGAAAGATGTGATGAGAGGTAATGATCTAGAGAATGAACTCATCATTTTGAGCGTATATGACTATGACACCCTACAAAAAAATTTCACCAAGTTTAGAATTATGAGATTGTAGTTGAAATAATGTGGATTTGACAAGAAATATGAATAAATTATTCTATCTATACTCTCTAAAATGGGTCCAGAGTATTCTATACTTGTGTCCACTTTTCATGGATCCACATGGAAGATTCCTTATTTAGATACCTTTATTTCCAAATGTATTTGGGATAAATATAATTTGATATATATGGGCACAATGAAGTCATAAAAATATCATACACTTTTTTTTAAGAAAGATAAGGTTTCAAACAATAGAGAAAAGAAACATAACAAAAAGGATTAAGGAAAGGATGTAAATCCTCTGACCTACAAATAAAATAATGAGACATCCTCTTCTAGATTTAATATTAATAAATATATGATAAAATTTGTGGTTTTATTAGGAAAGCATGATGAAAGCTAATGTTTGAATAAGTTGATTAACCAACTAACTAAAATGCTCAAGAAGCACAATATCAATGTCTTTGATTATACTAATTAAAATTAATCAACCCATGAATCCTCTAACATAAAAAACCATGGTAAAGAAAAGGTAAAAGTGATTGGTAAGGGGAAATGAAATGGAAAGGCCATATTTATTGTTGTAACTATGAATCCTAAATGGTTCATTCATTGACTCTAGTGCTTTACATCACATGGCCTCTTCATAAATAAATATTAGTTCTTTGGAACCATGTGATGTATCCTATATATAAATGGTTGATGACACTTATAAAAAGGTTCTCAAGAGAGGGTATTTTGAATTTATTGGTTTAATTTTCAATAATTTTCTAAGTGTTCCATCACTTTCAACTAATCCTATGTTAGTTTACTAGATCACTCACCTTGGTCTAGGCATGCAAGTTGAGTTCACTCTACATTTAGTGTAGGTTATAAATTTGTATAGTGATATTATACTCTCAATGGCAGTATTTTATCATCATTGACTATATAAATTCTCAAACTTTTTTCTTGACTCTCCTTCATATTTTTTTTTGGAATCACCTAAACTTGATGACATTTATTTCCCTGAGCACTCATATGATATTGATGAATATTATTCTTACACAAAATACTATAGTAGTGATGGGTACACACCTCAAAAATATACTTTTCACCTTATAAATATTTAATTATTTCCTAATCAACTTATCTTTGGTATACTTTAGACATTACATCAAATAGGTATATAAATATAGGACACATAAAAAATCAAGAAGTCTATTACAAAGTTATAGAGAATTTTTCAGCCTTCTTAGCCTCCACTCCCACTACACCTTCATTTATTAGATTATTTTTACCTCATACATTTAATTAATATAACATCTCGTTGTATATGAATCACACCTTGGTTGAATATTGATCAAGCACTTTGTAGACACATTCATTGTTCCAAGGTGATCCACTTTTCAGTACATCTACTTCTAATCCACAATCACTTATGGGAAATTTGTTGAAAGATAAAAGATTTTTATAGGTAATTATATACTCTAGTGGGGGTTTTATCCTTCTTCACTTATTTTATTTCTTTTTGGAGAGGAGTTTTTTCTTCTAGGTTTTCTCTTTATCTTCACTTTTTGAGAGTTACATTATGCTTAGGTACCTCATCAGGTCTCATTACTGAGACGTAATTATTCTACCCACCTAAGCTATGATTCATGGGGTATTAGTGTAGTATTTTTCCCACTTTAAGTTTTACCTACATGGTTGTTAGTCATATTTCTTAGGGTTATTAAGGTCATTATGGGAATACATATAATGTGTTTGTTAATTATGAGTTGATTTTTTACATTTATGGTGACCTAATATCTCACTATATAATGTACATCCTTTGTAAATTTTGGATAATAAATTATTGTACATTTATGAATCCCACATTTTATTTGCATTACTCTCACCTACTCCCAATGTTTTCATGTAATCTGTGACATTAAAATATATTAGAGTGATCCAACAAATTAATCACCATAATTTAGAACATAGTCATTATTATCAAAATAATTTACCTTCGTAAAATAATAAATGTATTTTACATAATAAAAACTAGCCCAATTAATTTCAACATCATGAGTTTTTGGTCTAAATAAATTCTTTAAAGTGCATTCAAAAGTAGGTTAGATGCATAACCCACGTTTACTACTGTTAGCCAAATTTTGGCTACCAAAAGATAGGGTCAAAAATTTCTTCCCTTTTCAATTCTTATTAGAATATTTTAAGTTAATTTTGATAAAATTAAGGTGATGGCCTATTCTAGTCCATTATTATCTAGCCATTTAATGTCATGTTTTAGGATATCTCAAGAGGTGTTAGGGGTTTAGGGTGTTTTATCAAGTCAAATGTTATGTGTCATGGTCATGTCACACTCTCTCTAGTCCAATTAAGTGATAAATTTTTTTTATGTTGTCTTTTAGGTTATTAAGTCATTATTACACCCTTATATACGTTATTTTCATGTATAAATTATCAAAAAATCATGTTAAGATCACCAAAAAGGTGAAACACACATAGATATGTATTATAAAATGACCTCTGAAGAGTTACCTAATGTGAAGGCTGATATGAAATAATAATAATCTAGTTTTAAATGTTGAAAAATAATCATTGATGTCTATAGGTGGTTGATCATCCTTTATAATGGACTATGAATCAGTATTAGAAATATGAATATAAGCCTCTTCTGAATTGATAAGGGTAATTTGGCCTTGAGAATCTCATTGTCTATCCTAGATGAGTATGTATGTGCTAGGAGAGGCTATTCCTCTATGCTCAATGAAGGTAACTATGCTCAGAGAGGTTGGTCCTCTATCATCATAAAAGGTAGTTATGCTTGGAAAATCTAGTCTTCTATCATCGATGAAGGTGTATGTGTTATAGGATGATATAAATGTTGTTTATTAATAGTCTTACTAGACTCCCCCACCTCATAAGTATGCATTTGATCAATATGAATCTAGTGAGGTAGGGGTTTGATGAGAATAAGGTGTTCCATCAGATGATGTTCTCAATGTAGGAGGCTCAATGAGCCTAAAATATTAAAATGGTTTATTATATGTTGGTCATGTGTATAGGTACCTATCATGTAAAAATTTAACACATCTATTAAGAGTGGAAGGTACATCCTCCATAACATATATCTAGGGTCTCCCTAGTAGAAAATTATAATGTAAATGATTTGGAATGACTTGAAAGTGGTTAGATAATGTCTTCAGTTCCACTATAATATCTAATGTGATTGATCGCAATGTCTATCAAGAACTATAAAAGCCAAATACTTGGAAGGAGTGGAAGCAGATGACTTATTATAGGAAGAAGGCCCTACAGATTGATCCACCTTCTATAAATCTATAACCACCTATGAGGATCTCTTAAAGAAAGTTATTTTATGAAAATTTAGTAATGATAAGAAAATTGACTTTTGTAAAGAAACCTAGATATCTCCCACCCCCATCTCCACCTATGGGATTTTGGTAGAGTGGTACAGACACCTCAAGAAAAGATGGGGATCCAAGATCAAAGATTACTAGGAAATAAAAGGTGTTAAGTGATATAAAATTCTCCCTAGTGAATTACTCTCACTAGAATAATATCAAGCTATTTAGACCCTCAACTTGTCATTAAGATAGATTAATATTTCTTCCATACAAAAGGAAGATCATTTTATTTGGGGGGCTAAAGATAAGGGTTCCTATTTGGTGGCCTCAAGACATGTCATCAACCTTAATTTAGAAAATGAATGGTATTTTTGGAATTTTTTTGGGGTAAAGTACTTGATTCCCAAGTAAATTTAATTTTTGGACTTACGACATAGGACAACCTATCCAAAAGAAGAATGATTTCACCAACAAATGCCCAATTTGTCAAAATGTGTAAGGTTCAATCCACCACCTATTCCTTGAGTGTCACTTCATATCAACACTATTTAATTAGCTACTTAGTCACCTTAGCATGGCCTAGGTCAAAATAAGCAAAGTCTTGATGCCATAGTGTAATGGATTCTCCCAAATAATCTCCCTTCCCTTGTCTCATTTTGGTGCCTCAATCTTCCCCATTATTTTTGGTGTGTCTAAAAAGATCATAATGATGGTATCTTCCTAAATAAAAGATACTAGTCAAAAGGCACCTTTCTCTAACTTTGCCAGGGCATTTTGGAAAACTAGAAAACTTTCTCCCATAAAGTAAAATATCCTTCACCTCCTTTTGCCTTACATATCCTCAAAATATAGGTCGACAAGAATTATAAATGGAGGGCTCCACTAAAATTTTGGGTGAAATTGAATTTTGATGACACCTCAAAAAGCAACTCAGGTCATACAAGTGGAGGTGAGGTTATAAGTAATTAAAAAGGGGAGATGTTTTCTACTTATGTAGGTGTTATGGGAACCCAAACAAATCACCTTGTAGAGGCCAAGGTAGCTCTCTTGGTATATAGTTGGCTTCTAGAATCAACCAAAATAAGATCATTATGGAGGGTAATTCATTAAATATTATAAATGTGAAAGGGAAAATATTCCCTCTCACACTATCAAATATATCATCCATGATGCCAAATAACTCTTGAGGGTTATGTCCCCCTTCCAAATTATCCATATTTATATGAAATGCAATGGGGTTATAGACCTCCTTATCAACATTGGAGTTGAAATCCATAGTTTAACTAACTATCACAAGGTAAAAAACATTCCTAATAATGTTTTCAATGCATTAAGGGTCAAAAGTACCAATGCATGATAGAAACATCATATCGCCACACATGTATAATATCTCTTCAAAGGGGTGGATGTTAATTAAGCTGCTCTATAATTATGTCTATAGGAGGGGGCATAATTTATATAACATGTCATCAATAGGCTTCTATAACTCCATTCACATTTTCTAATTTTGTTCTATAAAAAACCTTCTTCCTTCTCACCTCATCTCTATAGACATTTATTTGATGGGAAGTGATAGGGAAAGGTTGGAACCTATTTTTTGAAAGGAATTTCATGACCAAATAAAATTTTGGAAGAAACTCAAACATGAGGGCCTGACCAAGTTTATGAAGAGAGTCATGTAACTTAATTTATAAGTGGCCTATGAATTTTTTGTGTCTTAGAACAAATGTAAGGTGACCATTCATGGAATACGAATCACTGTTGCAAATAAATACATTGGGGAAGTGACCAATATGCCCTATGAGGGTACCAAGGCATTTAAAGACCAAATGAAGAAATAGGAGCTAATATAATGATTATTCTAAATGAATGACATTATGAGGAATGGTAAGAAAGGCTTCCCATATGTAGATCTCCCTTGTTACTAACCTGATATTTGTCTTCAATTCATGCACTATATGACTCTTTAAGGTAAATACACTCTTATCTTTTCCCACCACTTTCTACTATTGAATCACTTTATTGGCTATAAAATTAGTCTACCTTTCTTTCTACTTAAATCCATCAAGAGAATTGTTTTGATGCATCAAGTGAATGACACTAACCCTATCCTCTGCCAAGGGTTGATGTTTCTCCTTATCAAGTATTTCCAAGTCCTCCATGGTCAGTAGGTCCCCCTAGGGGTTATTCTTCCAAAGAGGACTCCCAAGAGGAATATTTAGTGGAGCAACCCACCTTAGGATCCCACCAACCCTTTAAGTGCACCATCAACCAACCCTTCTAAATCCCCACGTAATGATCTCCTCCTCAAATTGTTCATTCCTAAGCATAATCCAATGTCCCTCGATGTAGGTACTCTTGTAGAGACTACCTATAAATGAAAATCCATTCTATCTAATGAGATGGAAAGTAACAAATTACAATTGAAAAAATTCAACTCCAAGGTTTAAAAAGTAGGGATGGACCTTGCCAAGCTCATTTAGGACTAAAATTCTTTGCATAGATAGGTTGAGTCCATGGTACATTCTTTCATTTAGTCTTCCCAACCCACTTAGACCAGTGTCATTCAGTCACCTAAGATCTTGAAATCCCCCTTTTAATTTACCCTAATGGGATCCCCCTAAGTAGACTCCCTTATAGGTTAAAGGATAAAAGTGACCACATATGATATTTCTTGGTGAAGCTTATAAAAGACCCAAGAATCATACATGGGTAAAGATTAATAAGGTAAATCAAGACATCCCCATGAAAAATACTAAATTTTTTGAAGAACCACCAGAGGGCCTTTCCTCTTAAGCTTTGTTTTTTGTTTTTTGGTTTCCTTACTTTTGGTATAGTATAGTGGATTTTTGATGTTTTGTCTATTTGACCTTTAATTAACCTATTTATACTTTTTATATTGCACTTTGGTGGTTCCAAGATCCTTGTAAAACCTGATTTTTACCCTATAAAATAAAAAAATGTCTATCTAGGAATGTCATCAAACCCTCAAATGTTCTTGTATGTTTTTTTGAATATATGATATATCAACCCCCATGGTTTGAAAAAATGTGAGCTTACATATATTGAGACCTAAACCACTATCGATGATAACTCATTTAATAGTTTTATTATTGATTTGAGCTTGAATAAAAAATTCCATGTTTTGATCAATGTCTAATTTTGATGGTAAATCCTCATTTAAAAAGATATATTTCATCCTCAACATATTTGATAGTATTCATGATAAATGAAAAATATGATGGATCAATATCACAAGGCATAAATGTGTGAAACAAAATATCTTTGAAGATTGCTACTTTTTAAAGTAATTCTAAAATAAATATTTTAGTTGGTGTATTCCTCAACCAATCCATAATGTCAAACTCTCTTTGCTAATCTCTAGTTGCTATTGTAGTTTGTAATGAATTAGGATTGATGGTAGGGTTATAGTTCTTCTATATAGGCTAGGAAGTCACCCTATTCCACTTAGTGATTGCTCAAACCATGGGATCTACTATTTGCCTAGTGTGAGTAGTAGAGGTGGGATGGGAGTAGAGATAATCAATTGGTCTAGGTTGAGGTGAAAAAAATGAGTCATCTGATCCTTCTTTCATATATTATTGACTAGAGGTAACTCAAAGTGATCCATAAAGAAATGATCTATAATATAATGATGCTCACATGAGGGAGGACCAATATGTGAAATAAACTTGTCCCACATTGAATCTAAGATAGGAGTAACATACATGTGTACCTTTCTATAAATAGCTAGAAATAAACATGCTAAGGAAAGTGCCAAGATTTATATCATAAAAATGATGGCTCCTATCATGATAAATATGGTAATAATTTGTATTTGTAATGACTGGTGAAAATATAAACCCTAGGTTATCTAGGGTTGAGGTTTTTTAAATTAGGGTTTCTTTACAATAATTTAAATTAGGTGTAGATTAAATTAAACCCTAATGCAAAATTGATTTTATTTATCTAGGTTGTCTAAATAAAATCATAAAATTAGAAGTATGCATCCCCAAATTTATTGCACAAAAATATGAATTAAATGCAAGGTAAGGTTTTATGTAATTTTCAAAGTAAGACGGGTTCACCAAATGATTTAACCTTTTAGGTTTTTATAAGTATAATTACCTATGTTTGGTTAAAAGGATGAGATGTCTAAATTAGTGAAATAAATTGAAATAATTAACCTATTGATTTTTAAGTTAATTTGACCTTGATTGACTTTATAATATTAATAATAAATATGGAGAAATACAAACTTAAATAAAAATAGACTATCATGGATGATCTAGGTTTTGAAATTGGAGATCTAAGTAGCTCTGAGTGTCATAGGGAAATATTCTAATATTCTTCTATTCACTGTATAATATCACCCAATTTGGATAGTAGCAAAATCCATGTGTAGTGTCTAATATGTGGCACTAATATCTTATTTATAGGATTTTTCCTATTTTTGAGGAGCACCTACACATGTGCATGTGTGTTTTAGTCCTCTAAGACTGAAGCTTACAGCTATGTTTTATACTTAGAAAGATTAGTTTTTGTGTCAAACCTAATTATATTTGTAATTTTGATATGAGAAATATTGGAGTGTGTTATTAGGATGGATTGGATATTCTCAACACCTCACTATGTAAAGAGTTACCTATATACCAATACTATAAAGAGGGATAAAGTTTGACATAGTTCTACCACTAGTATTTGATGTATGTACAAGTGAATGCTAGAATGTTAGTAGACATGGATGTATTAAATGTGCTTGGGCCATTTAATGCTTTAAAATTGGACTTAGGTTGTTGTAGATGGTAATATTTATAAATTAGGGTGGAATAGGGATAATATTCCTTGATTTTACACAACTTTGTCTTTGGTTTGAATAACTTTTACATTTATATTTCATCTAGTATATAGAGGTGGATTATATTTATATTTATAGGGTTTTGTTACTTGTGTGGATATTAAAATGATCTTAAGATGACCTTAAGAGGGGAACACATTTTTAAAATTATTCCTTGGGAATAGTTAGCGCTAAGGAAAATAACACCCAATTGGGGAAACTAGCACCATATGGTTGTAATGTCCCAAATGTGGTGCTAATGTCCATTTGGAATAATTCCAAGAATGTTGGATTAAAGTTAAAGTTGAAATTTTAGGGATAGTGTCTTAACTGGCTATAGGTGAACAATTTCTATTAAATGGTTGGGATTGTAAGTCTAAGGTTTTAAAAAAGGTCTATGGCAAGCCTAGGGATCGGGTAACTCAAGAGACACTCTTAGCATCCAATTACTAATTTTAGGTTATGAAATTTTACTACATTAATGTTTTATGCTTAGATGAACATATCCATTCCATGGACCTCCTCATTCCATGAATAATTTAATAGGTTAATGACCCCTAGGTGATGTAACCACATATTCATAGAATATAAAGGAATATTCTTGATCTTATTAAAAAAATTCTCGCAAATCACCACTGGTTTATGTTATGAACCCAATCTTATAAGATTGGTTATCCTATAATATTTTTTCAAATCCCAATTCAAATAAATGATGACTCTATCAATCATTATTTGAATAATGTTTCTCCAATTATATTATTAGTACATGTGAAATTGGCACTACAAATGTACACATCAAATGAACCATTGTTGGTGATGAAGTCATTTAGGTATTCCATGTTTTCATTATAATAATGTATTCCTAATTTATTATATAAGGGAAAAAATAGAGAGTTGAATTCCTCACCCAAAATCCATTTCTAGTTACTAATATCCAATATAAAAATTTTGAGTTCATCTTAGAGAAACTTCTTACCATTTTTATTGTTAGTGTTGTAGATATTGAATAAAATTCACTGAGAGTTATAAAGTCTGTGAGAAAATAGGATGGGTATATGGTGGGGATTTAGGATCAAAATTTATCCATCCAAATTTCAAGGATTTCAAAAAATAATAAAACATCTAACTGTGCCCATCACATTGACCCTATTACAAGTAGAACCTTTCCAAATACTATCTCTGGCTTTATCCATATTAGCTTCAACAACTTAGTTTCTTGAAAAATTCAAAATTTTGGCCTATTATTCAATATTAAATTAATAAAATTTATCTATATATTGGGATTATTAATCCCTTTAACATTCTAATAGATGAATTTAATTTTTTAATATTCAAGAAAAAATTACTTGGCTTCAAAGTCTTTTGGATTCCTTTAGCCACCTCCTTAACCATTTCCTTGTTCCTAAAATTTTTCCTTATCATC
>JARHVA010001993.1:2780000-2847500 GCA_037957365.1 Torreya grandis
AAGACACAAATTAGAATCCCTAGAGAATGAATTTAATTCATAAGGTGAGGAAATTAAATAGGAAATACATGAGGAGCAATATTACAGACATGTTAAATAACATCAAACAATAAGAGCTCAAGTAACTAAAAAACTTGCATGAGACATGAAGAAAGTGAATCCATCCAAGTTAGAAGGTATAATGTTGGGTGATGGTGATGAAACCTGGTTAACATATATGGAAAATATTTCAAATTTTTGAATTATTCTGAGCTAACCCAATAAAGTTATGTAGCCTTAAACTATCTTGTGAAGAAAAAACTTGTGGGGATAATAAAAAGCTAGAGTTGGGTCTTGACTCTACCACCACCACTTGGGATCAATTTTTAAACTTGTTCATACCATGGTGGCTATCCTAGATTTAATTTTATCACAAGTTAATATATTTCCAAAATCTAAATTAAGGGAATCTATTAATAAATGATTAATGGGAATAATTCACAAATATTTTGAAGTATGTACCACAGTACCAAAAAATGAACATTTTTAGATCAAGAAATTAATCATGGGTTTAACACCTCAAATTTGATGTGAAGTTGATGTTCATGGACCATCCATCATGGATTAGGTATTTATGAAATTATTTATAAAGGAATATAAATTTAAATCACTTACTGAGGTTAGTGAAAATTTTAAAAATAAGTTTGGAAGCTCAAAAATAACTTTCAAGAAAATGAATTTGAAAGAGAATTGGAATTCTAATAACAGATTTATAGTCAAAATGCAAGATTTAATAATGTTTCAAGTAAAAAAAAATCTATAAATTATTTCAAAGAAGGATTCAAGTGATTTAATCAATCTAAGAGGAAGGGAACATGTATTAGATTCTTTACATGTGAAGGAGAACATTATGTTAAGAACTATCTTGGGTGGTGGAAAAATGGTAAAAAATAAACTAATCTACCTCTACATCATAGTAGGGAACCTTAGAGTAGAAAATCCACTCAATGGTTGATAATAATCAAGTTAAATTTCAAGCTTATCCCATTGAAGTATTAGGTACCTTTTTTTGGCATCCTATTTCCATTTTAATAGATAAAAGAGATGTTTTATGTTATATCTCTCTTAGAATGTTATGTAAATTATCTAGGAAAGTTGGGTTAATGGAAAATGCTTGGTCAAATAGTATGAGAATGAATCCAAAGCCAGGGTAGATAAGTGTCTTATAGAGGCTAAGGTAATATTTATAGAATTAATTATGGTAGTTGATCTTTATATAACACCACTAGGATCATATGACATGATCTTAGGAATGAATTGGATCTCTAGGTACAAAGATAAGGTGTACTATTTTCTTAATAAAGTTAATACTTAGATGATTTTGGAAATCAAACCCAAATTCAAGGAGAAGAGAGAGTTGAAACTATGATGAATTAGATTCATTAAATTTAAAAAGGCTAAATAAAAAGTATGTCAAGTGTTCTTGGTCAAATTTTATGAAATCAAAGAAACTAAGGATCCCTATACTAAAGACTACCCCTTTCTACAAGAGTTTTAGGATGTCTTATAGAGGTTTTTTTAGGTTTACCTATTAAAAGGGAATTTGAATTCACTATTAATGTCATTAAAGGATCATAAATTTAATCTAAGGCTACTTATAGAATGAAAAAAATGAATTGGTTGAGTTAAAAACACAACTTCAAGAGATGTTGGCCAAAGAGTTGATTTATTCAAGTGTTTCACCATGGGGTACAATTATAGTGTTTATAAATAAGAATGATGGAAACCTTCACCTATGCATATATTATAAGATTTTAAATAAACCAAATAATAGGAACAAGTATCACTTACCCTGTATTGATGATATTTTTGATCAAATAAGTGGTGAAACAATATTTTACAAGATTGACCTTTGAGTTGGGTATCGTCAGTTGATGATAAAGGAGAATCACATTCACAAAACAATAATCAAGATTAGTTATGTTTAGTATGAGTTCTTAGTGATTTATTTTGGGATAAAAATACAACTAAAATAATCATTAATCTCTTGACTAATGTATTCAAGGATTACCTTGATCAACTTATGTTATTTATTTTTGATGATGTCCTAATTTACTCAAAAATTGAAGAGAAACATATGGAACATTTTTTATTGGTTTTCGAAAGAAAAAAAAGTTTGAGAAAATTTCAAGTTTGATTTATTTCAAATAAGAGTATAATAATTGAGTCATATCATATCCACAAAAGGAATCTTAGTTGACACAACTAATATTAAATTCATCATGAAATGGCCAAAACTTAGGAATGTGCATGAAGTGTGTAGCCTTATGTGTTTGGAGAGATACTATAGGAAAATTATGCCAAAGATCTCTAATATACCAAGTCCAATCACCTCTCTTTAGCAAAAAGAGTAACAATTTTTTGGTCTGATAAATGTGAAGAAGCCTATCGAATTTTGATAAAGAGGCTTAATTAAACACCAATGTTACATATTTTAGATCCAAATAAAATTTTTGTACTGATAATTGATATTTTAGGATATGTATTAGGAAGAGTTCTCATGCATGATGTTTTAGTTGTAGCATATGAATCAAATAAATTGAAGCCATATGAGGAAAATATAGGAGTTGTTTCTAGAATCTGAATAATGCAAATGCAATGGAGACATGATCACATGAGATGAAGCAAGTGCACACCACATAGATGCTAAAGCAATTTGAAATTATACAAGAAGCTAAATTGCACAAGAAAAAATGGAGAAAACCAAACTCTGATTAACATGAGATGGCCAAAGTGAGGAATAAATATAGGAGAGTACTAAAGTAACTCCTCCACAAAAGGTGGACAAGGCACCCCAAGAATAGACTATAACTCCTCCATGAAAGGTGGTGACAAGGTGCTATGAATAGAGAAGTAACTCCCATCAAGGGAGTTACTTATGACATTATTATGACATCTATGACACACACCTCCACATAAGCTAGCCTATCCCACAAATGTAGGAAAACTCCATGTATGCACAAGAAATACAATTTCCCCAATTAAAAAATAGGGAAAAATAAAAACCAACACTAATACCCCCCATAAGCATAGCTTAGGTGGCCAGTGTGGAAATATAAAATGGGTCCTAGTAACTAGGCCTGATGAGGTACCCATGTACAAATGATATTTCCCATAAGATATAGAGAAGGAGAAAACCCGTAGGAAAACCCTCCCCCCCCAAAAAAAAAGAGAGACATAAAAGAAAGAAGAGGCTAGTGGGCCCCTCTTAAAGATGATGCTATCGAAGATGTGAACCACACCCCAAGAAGAGCTCATAGATGAATGAAATTTATCTTAGTGAAAGGTTTGGTGAAGATGTCTGTAACCTACTCTAAAGACTAGCAAAATATCAAGTCAATGACTTGACTATGAATAAGCTCTCGAATGAATTCCATGTGCTTGGTCTGCTGGTGCTGAACTAGATTCCTACAAATCTAAATGGTACTCTAGTTGTCACAATAAATGATGGTGGGCTACCTGATAGGAATGCCAAACTCAGAAAGAATCCCCTAATGCTAAATAGCCTAAGTAACTACATTAACAGCTTTCCTGTACTCTACCTCTGTGGATATTATATAGCAATAGCATTCTACTTTTTGCTAGACCAACTGATAAGACCAAAACCTAGAGAGAAATTGTAAATAGAAGTGGACTTGCGAGTCTGTGAATCACCAACCTAGTTTGAATCTATATATCCAACCAAGTCAACCTCTATGCCAAATCTATAATGAATCTCGTATCTATGTGAACCATGTATGTAATGTAAGATCCTCTTAGTTGCTTTTCAATGCAGTTCATGAGGTTCCTACATGAATCTGGAGACAATTCCACCTATATATGATATGTTGGGCCTAATGTAAGTCAAGTATATGAGACTACCAATAAGTTGCTGATACTGAGTGGCATCAATAAATGGTGAAGAACAATCAACCTTAAGCTTGACTCCTAATAGAAAGGGAGTCGGAGATGACTTGCAATTAGCCATGTGAAACTAAGCCAATAAGTCAAGAGCATACTTAGGTTATGTAAGAGAAATCCCTAAATCTGACTATGAGATCTTGATGCCGAGGAAGTAGTACAACAAACCCAAGTCTATCATGTCAAATCTATCTTGGAGAGTTGCCTTCACTGTTACAATAGCTGATGAAGAACTCTCAGTGATCAAAAGGTCATCAACATATAGAACCAAAATTAGGAGCAAATCATCCTATCGTAAGAATAAAACATTGGGATTAGAATGGCACCTAGTGAAACCTACTGTGAGAATGAAGGAATCTAGCTTGGCATACCAATCCTGAGGGGCCTATTTAAGGCCATAGATATATTTCCTGAGTCTACATACTAAGGAAGAACCCTAAACAAATCTTGGCATCTACTCCATGTAGATCTCCTCCTCTAGGTCTCTATAAAGAAAGGCACTCTTCACATCCATTTGATGCACATCCCAACCATGTGTTATAGAAATAGCCAAGGTGAGTCAGATAGAAGTCATCTTTTTAATGAGTGCAAAGGTCTCTAAGTAGTCAATGCCTGGTACCTGTGAGAAACCCTTGGTGACCAATTGCACCTTATACTTATCAGCTGACCCATTTGTTGCAAACTTGGTCCAATATATCCACCTACATCACAACCATCTTTCTTCCCTTAGGAAGTGAAGTCAAATCCCAAGTGTTATTTTTGATTAAGGAAGAATATTCTTCCTCCATATCACTATCCCACCTAGGTACCCCCATGCCTCTCGAAAAGTCTATGGATCTGAAACTATAGAAAAGAAGGCATGTGGATCTCTCTAAAAATCCCCCCTAGTATGTCTATCATCTGTGGGATCTCCGACCCAAGTGCTAACACTCTCAAGTGTCTGTCTGGTCCAAAGTGGCCGAAAAGTGGGCGAGTCAGGTCCTAACTCCTTATCCTTTAATTGACTAGAGGTGGATGACTCTACATCACTATCCTCGCTATCTGAACTCGAAGAAGAATATGTCTCTAGCTCAAGAACCTACTATGGCTAATCTAAATCTAATGAGGAATCATCATGAAGAACTAGATTTGATGAGGGAGAAGAAGTGTCAAGTGTTGAGTCTCTAGGACTCTCTTGAAAATGGACACTTCTCTCAATGAACAACTCATGAGTGACTAGATCTAGAAGGAGATATCCCTTAATACCATCTGGATATCCTACAAAGATGTAAGGTTTAGACTGACATTCCATAGCTTTGCATTTCTTCTTCCGAATGTAGGCCATGGCTAGGGATCCAAAAACTCTAAGGTGCTCAACATCAAGTTTCCTTTTATGCCAAGCTTCAAAGGGTGTTATCCCTTTCAAAACTTTGTGATAAACCTTGTTTTGAATGTAGTAAGCACAATTGATGGCTTCAGCCCAGTACTATGGTGCTAAGGACTTGGAGTGAATCATACAGCTACCCATCTCTTTTAAGAACCTATTTTTTTGTTTTGTAGCCCCATTTTGTGAAGGACTATAAGTGACTGTGTGTTGAAAATCAATACCCTCTGTGGTGCAAAACTGCTCAAACCTGTTGCTGACATACTCCCCTTCATTATTAGTTCAAAGAACCTTGATGGATTTCTCACTCTATTTCTCAACAAGAGCCTTGAAGTCTAATTTTTTTTCAAAGACTTCAAACTTTTGTTTGAGAAAATATATCCAAGTGTACCTAGAGAAATCATCAATGAAAGTGAGGATGTACTTGGCCCTTATGAAAGATGGTTTGGGAAAGGGTCTCGATACATCACTGTGGACTAACTCCAAATGTTGTGAAGCCCTCCAAGCTTTGCCTTTGTCAAATTTTGCTATGGGATGCTTCCCAAGGGAGCACCCCTCACAAAGTCCTTTTGAGAATTAGACACGAGGCAAGCTAATGACCATGTCATGTTTGTAAAGTTGCTCAAGGTAGTAGTAGTTAAGGTGGCCAAACCGCTCATGCCACAATTTTCTAACTCCATCTAAATGAGTTAGCAATGTTGTTGGAGAATAATCTAATGCAAAATGTGAGAAGGTGTATAATCTTGATTGGTGATCTACCCTACCCACTACCACTATAGTATCACTATGCAACTCCTTGATAGCCACTAAATCTGGTGAAAACTCAACTCTCATGCCCCAACCAATGTGAGTGATTTGGTACACTGATAGGAGATTGGTTGAAAGAGAAGGAACAATTAAAACATTATTGAATGTTCCTCCTTCCATTTCAACTGGCCCTCTCCCTATGATAGAAATTGATGTGTCATCACCCAAACTAATTGAAGTCATGCTACAAGGCTCTAAAGATGAAAACTCAACTAGTGAAGAGCCAATGTGGTGAGAAGCACATGATTCGATAACCCATGAATATGTAGAAGTTATTGTAGCTATAAGAGCCATGCCCTTTTCTTTCTCCTTACCCTTGCCTTTTACCTTGGTAGAATCTTGGGTAGATGAATTCTGCTTGATGGACTCAAGAACACCTATTTTATTCTTCTCTAGAAGATGAGTTAGGTGATCTATTTATTTCTTCATGAATTTGTGTTCATCATGCCCTATCTTTTTACAATAGGCACACTTAACCTTGTCCTTATTAGGTTTAGAGGATGAAGACTTAGTGTTGTTTTTTGTAAGATTATTGTTTTCTTTCTTCTTATCTTGGTCCTTGTTTTTGTTCTTCTTCTCCTTTGTTGAAGTCTTATCCATACCATTTCTAGCTATCAAAGCTTGGGGTTGAGTAGACTTCATTGTTCCCATTTGAATTAGCTTATCTTGTTCCCTACTCAAGTTTTCAATGAATGAATCTAAAGAAGGCATTTTCCATGTAGTGCCAAGGGCACTTTTGGTGGCATGGAAAGTGGAGACAAAGACTAAATAGTTTGGACCTAACTTTGAAAGAATAGAAAGAATGAGTTGATCATCTTTTTTCTCTATCCCACATTCTTTCAATTGTAATATAAGGGCCTTAAACTTAGTGAAGAAGTCTTGTAGGGTGTCAAAGTTGCTAGGACTTAGACTTATGAGTTTGTTTTCGAGCTCATGACCTCTCATGCCATCAAGCTTCCCAAATAAGTTTTCTAAGGTGTCCTATATGTCATTTGGAGTATTGGAGGATTATAAATGGAAGAAAATTTCTAGAGACATAGAAAAGCTCAGTAATCCATAGGTTTCGTCACTATGATTGTACCACTTGACATTTTTAGCATCAGTGTTGGGTTCTACTTCAATACCCATGGTGATCCTATACAACCCTTTGCTTCTAAAAATTATTGAAATTTAAACCTTCCATTCATGATATTTGAAGGGTGTTAGGGGTTTAAGTTGAAAATAATCCATTTTAATCTGAATTTAGGTGAAGTTGTGTTGATTGCAAGTTGTGAAATTATGAAGAAAAAAGAAAAGATTTACAAGTTGTGAAAAGCAATCACACCCCCAAGAAATGTTGAGCCCCCAAAAAATATGCAAGTGCACACTCAAAATATGTTATTCTCAACTGAGAATGCATTTTAGAGCAATTAGTGTAAGACTTAAGCAAACAAGACATCAGACTCAGCCGAAAATGCATCCCAGGAGACCTAAATTTTAGGCACTTTATAAACTAGTGTGTTTTTGACAAATAAAAATCCTACACTATAGATAATTTAATTACAAACACTTTTTCAAAAGATGTCACCCAAAATTGAGCTACCATTTGTAAAATATTAAAGGTTTAATTTTCTTGTAAACTAGTGTTTTGCAAAAAAAAACACTAAAATATTTTTAAAAATGCCTATTTTGAGAGAGAAAGTGGCATTCCAACCACTCATTAGATTCAACATGGAATGAGGAATCCATAGGGGGTTTGTGTGAGGGGGAATTGGCCTCTTGCCAACCTGGGCCTCACCCTTTGTCTTCGTAGGTTGAAGACACAAGTTTTAAAAAAACCTTTAAACTGCCTTTTTGAATGCTAATTTCAAATTTGATTTTAAATCAAACATTCAAATTACTGATTTATATCAAAATAATTTTAAAAGGTAGATTTACCAAATGAACAGTAAGAGAGAGAGGGAGGGCCCACCACATGGGCATTGAAAGCCAAAAAGGAGTGCCATTTATCAAAAAATAGATGTTAGATTGATGCAACTGATGCTTGGTGTGGCAAATTGAAAAAGGTCTAAACATAGTGACAGCTACAACAAACCCTAAGCATCCAAAAATATTTTGTGACACAAGCAGTCAGACATGGTAGAAGCATTGGTATTGCATGGCACAATGGATGGTCACACTGACGAGGTGAAGGCCATCACCACTCCAATTGATAACTCCATCCTATTGTGGTAGCTCATGAAAGGAAACTGAGAAATATGGAGTGCTAAGGTGTTGCCTCACTAGCCACTCCCACTTTGTCCAAGATGTGGTTATCTCCTCTGATGGCTAGTTCTCTATTTTTGGCTCCTAGGACAGTGAGCTCAGTTTGTGGGACCTCAACACAGGTCTCACCACCCATCACTTCTACGCCTCTCTCTGATTCAAAATACTGATTCAAATGAAGAATAACTTTGAACTTGTAATGAAAGAAACATGCCATGGAGCTAGACTGCACTATCTTTTCCTGTAGAATGACCAAAAGAAAAGGAATTCTACTACCTTGCAAAAGCCACAATAGATCTAGACAAGGTGTCTTGGAAAATTCTAACTCAGAAGTAATTTTTTTAAACAAGTTTATGTATGGATTTGCATGAGTTTTCAAAAAACTCTACCAAAACAATAGAGTTAAAAAAACTACTAAGAAAGCAACGTAAGAATTTCAAAATAGCATAACTAGACACACAATTACTGGAGTGGCTCTGATACCATATCAGAGTTGTTGCCAGAATCTAAATAATGCAAATTCAGTGGAGATGTGATCACATGAGATGAAGCAAGTGCACACCACATAGATGCTAAATCAATTTAAAATTATACAAGAAGCTAAATTGCACAAGACAAAATGGAGAAAACCAAAATCTGATTAACATGAGATGGCCAAAGTGAGGAATACATATAGGAGAGTACATAAGTAACTCCTCCACAAAAGGTGGACAAGGCACCCCAAGAATAGACTGTAACTCCTCCATGAAAGGTGGTGATAAGGTGCTATGAATAGAGAAGTAACTCCCATCAAGGGAGTTACTTATGACATTTTTATGACACCTATGACACATCTATGACACACACCTCCACATAAGCTAGCCTATCCCACAAATGTAGGAAAACTCCATGTATTCACAAGAAATACAATTTCCCTAATTAAAAAAAAAGGGAAAAAAAAAAGCCAACACTAATAGAAAATTATGCCCCACATGACTTTGAGTTAGCTTCCATAGTGCATGCTTTATAGCTATGAAGGTATTACTTTTTGGTAAATCTTTTCAAGATGAAAATTGATAGTTTTGGATTCAATTACATATTTACCCAACTAAACTCTAATGTTCATTGAAGATGATGGTTAAAGTTCTTTTCATACTATGATTTTAGGATTAGCTACATTAAAGGTAAATAAAATAGATTTTTAGATGCCCTTAGTCATATAAGGTACATTTCAACTTTGGCTACTATCAAAAGTAAGTTTTAAGACTAGGTAGTAAATTTATCCCCAAGAGATAATTTTTATGAGTATGAAAAGAAAGATCTATCAAATAATCCATAATATCTTAGATATAAATGATTTTAACTTTAAAATAATGAAATTTTGAGATATAATAGAAGAATCTATATGTCTGATAGGGGAATGTTTTAGGGTATTGTGCTGAGAGTGTTGTATAATGATCCATATTTAGGGCATATTGGTGTGATTAAGCTATTAATAGAAATAAAACTATTGTATTTTTAGAAAAGAATAAAAAATATGAGGTAGATTTTATGTCTAGATACTTGGAATGTGAGTGAGTCAATGCTAAACATGTGAATCCAACTTGGTTATTTTATCCACATTCCATACTATATTGTAAATACAAATTCATTAACATGGAATTTTTCCAAGTATTTCCTATGTCAATGAACTTTCATGATATGATATTGGTGGTTGTTGATAAACTCATTAAAGTATAACACTTAATACTACGTAGTTTGATAGATGATGCACCGATGCTTGCCAAGATATTTTTCAAAGAAGTATACATATTGAATGGTTTTCAATAAAATATCATTTTATATAGGTACCTAAGGATGACCTTAACATTTTGACAAACTCTTATTATAACCTTAGGTACACAACAAAACATAAGTATAGTATACCAATCAAAAATAGATGGACACATAGAGAGAGTGAATCAAATATTTGAGTATATTTTGAGGATGTATTCCATGGATAAAAATAGAAATGGTAAGAGTACATAACTTTGGTAGAATTTTCTTATAATAACTGATTCCAATCAACACTAACAATGCATCCTTTTAAAACTTTGTATGGTAAGAGGTGTAGAACACCAATCAACTACTATAAGTTCTAAGACATAGTGGTATTTGGGATTGATATGATTTTTAAAATGGTAGAATGTGTGAAAATAATAAGGAAAATATTGGATGAAGCCAATGATAGGAAGAAAAGCTATGCTTAGTTGAAAATGATAACATGAAAATTCTCAATTGGAGATGAGTTGTTTATACTAATCAGACCTCAAAAGAGGGACATTAAGTTTGTGAAATCAATAAAATTATCGCCAATATATGTATAAAACTTTGAGGTGATAAAAGTGATAAATACCATATCATATATACTTTTTTTTCACTAAATTTATCATAAGTGCATAATTTTTTTCATTTTGTCTTATCTTAAGAAATATGCAATTGATCCTTCACATGTTTTGGATTAGACTTATTTGTAGGTTCCGAATCAAGGGGTGATCATAGTATAACTAGTTATAATAATTGATACTCACAAGCTAAGCTAGTGTAGTAGGGAAGTATCATAATGCAAGTTCTAATGGAACCAATAATCTGAAAATAGTGATACATGGGAGGATTATGAGGAATTCAATAGATTATTTCCTCATCTATTTCCATAAATTTTTATTGAACATTATTATTTAATTTCATATTTTTTTGAAATAAAATTAATCAAGACGATGACCTATTTCAGGAGGGAGGATGTTACATTTCACCCCACTTTCCAACAATTAAATTAGCATTATAAAAGGAAGTAAACCAATGATTAGTCTTTTCTAGCTTTAATGATATATCTAGACATATATGCTGTATAATTTGATACATATACTATTTTATTTCATAGTTAGTTATGGTTAGAGGATATTTTTATATTCATATGGATATATTATATTTATGTGCATTATAATATTATGTGGATATGATTTTATTTTTTTATTTGATTTGTCTTACAATAGTTCATTTATATGTATAGATTCTTAGTATTTATTCATTTTGTTGTAAACTCATACTAACTACCTTTTTGTTTGACTGAGGTGCTTACAGAACTATCCCACACTCATAGAATGGAATAAAGGGAGAGTACCAAATGGGATGAGGATACAAATATCAGCATTGGGGATAAAAATATTGAAACCAAACCTGCATACACTCACACTCTTACTGAAATGAATTAAATGTTGATCATATTTCTTGGTTGTGTTATATGCTTACTTTTACTATTTTTCACTATGGTTGATATTGGATGAATTGCATTTATTATGGGTAAATTACATAACTTATTATATAATAACTAATTTGTAATGGATGCTCTTGTTAACATAATTATTAATTCTATTAATATACATTAGTTGTGTGAATATCTATGAAACCTTCATATGTAGTAAACTTTGGTTGTTGAGTTATAAATTATGTTGGAATTTTTTTATGCATTGAAAATCTATAGGTTACTAGGTGTTTATTAAAACCATGTGTTTGTATTTAAATATGTAAATATTCTTGGACTCAATTCCTACCCATTTTTGGTGTCCTATGGGATATAGCAAAAATACACCCAAACTTTTATTTTGTGACATGTTTTTAAAAACTTAGGAAAATAATTTTATTTTAATATGGAAATTTTGAGTGTCTTTGATACCATGCATCCATTCGAGGGAAAAAATAAAATAGGTATTTGTTTAAATAATTGGAAATAAAACTAGGTTTATTTTGTTATCATCATGGGTTGACTTCATCATTTGGGGAAAAAACTAAGTGGTAGGGTTTGGAATGTAGATGCAATGAAAAATTTGTAATGGAAACTTAAGTTAATGGTAGAATGAAGAATCATTCATGTATGAATTTGAATCTTTGATGTAGAAATCACGTAGTTTTAGGAAAAGCCAAGTACATGAAAAACATGGATGAAAAAGGGAAATAAGATAGGAATACGGGAAATGGAAGAATTGGGGGACATGGAACAAGAAACAAGAGCATTGGTAGTGGATACCAACATATACATCAAAATGATAGCTATTAAAGAAAATAACCAAGTAGAGTTTTTACTTTGTGAATAGGAAATTATATGGGTTTTGTTTATGTTTTCATATGGACTAAGTTCCATTTAAAATAAAAAATAATTTTTTATTGTTACCTGGGAGAATCCTAAAACCATTCAAATGTATGTGGTGCTAATGCCTTGTAAAAATTAAGACCTCACATTTACAGACCTAGGGATGGAACCTATTTCCCTCCATAGGCTTGTAGAAGTGATGATAGAGCCTTTAATTAGGATTGAGTGTTTCTTGACTTATTTTCTCTATGGAAGATACATTACATTTGTGAAATGGGTATAAACGTAAAATGAATATTTTTTGATTAAAAACTATGGAAATAATAACATCTAGGTATAAATATATTGGTTTAAATATTTTTTTAAAATTATAGATTATTTATTACTTGTTTTATTATATGAAACCATGGGTTGTTCTTTGAGAAAAGTGGCATCTAGTTATAGGCATACCTTTATACACAATCTATTGATTTATATTATAATGGTATTATACATTTATGTGCATGAATATGTATATGAAAATTGGGAATTGAAATATAATTATGTGTTTAGGTGGATTTATAGTCTCAATATACATATATAATCTGTAGTTGTGTTGAAATATATAATAGAATCCTATATATAAATATGTATAGAATTTATGACCAAACTAAGTTAAGTTGTTGATAGTAAAAACAAATAAGTGTGCATGGGGAGGATATATGTGAATGTATCACTTTAATATGTAGTGAGTTTTGAAATATATAAAAGTTGTAGATATATCCATATTTTATTATATAGCCTTATGTAAATATGTATGTAAGATATATTAAGGGTTATGTTTTTATCGAATGTTAATACATCCATGTAAGTTTGTGAATATGCATGTGTGTGTGTGTGTGTGTGTGTGTGTGTGTGTGCATGTGGAATTAAATGCATGTGTATATGCATTCATGTGTGTGTTCATGCTTACATGTGTGTGTGTGTGTGTGTGTGCGCGCGCACATGTGTGCACACGCATATGTGTGTACATGTCTACATGTGGACTTGAATGCATGTGTATATGCATTCATGTTTGTGTTCATGCTTACATGTGTGTGTGTGTGTGTGTGTGTGTGTGTGTGTGTGTGTGTGTGTGTGTGTGTGTGTGTGTGTGTGTGTGTGTGTGTGTGTGTGTAGACCCTTTTATTCATGATAAGAGTGTATCTCATTGGTCCTTATCAAAAATTTTGGATTTATTTGTTAAACATATACCTACCCAACTAAAGGTATAAAATAAAAATTATACATATCCTTATATAGAGTTGAAATGCTAGATAAATTTGTACCACATTCAATGATGATCTAGTTTAGAAATACATAGAATATTTTGAGGATGTATTGCATGGATCAAAAATACAAATGGGAAGAATACCTACCTTTGGTTGAATTTTCTTATAATAAATCATTCCAATCAACATTAATGATGCCTCATTTTGAAGCTTTCTATGATAGGAAGTGTAAAACACCAATCAACTAGGATAAGTTATAAGACAGAGTACTCTTTGTACTTGATGTGCTTTTTAAAATTAAATAACATGTGAAACTAATAAGGAAAAGATTGGCAAAAGCCAATTATAAAAAGAATAGCTATGCTGGCTTGAAAATGATAACAAGAAAATTCTCAATTGGAGATAAGGTGTTTCTTCTATTTAAACCCTAAAAGAGTGACATTAAGTTTGTGAAATCAATAAAATTATCACCAAATTTAGCACAAGTGCATAATTTCATTGAAGTATCTTACCTTAATATAGGTTTTAGATTTGAATTATTTATAGGTTTTAGATCCAAAGGTGATCATTATAGAACCAATTAGAATAATTGATACTCATAAGCTAAGCTAGTGTAATAGGGAAGTATCACAATGCAAGGTCCAATGGGACCAATAATTTAAAGATAGTATTACATCAGAGGATTATGAGGAATTTAATAGATTATTTCCTCATCTATTTGAATAAGTTTTTGTTAAACATTATTATTTAATTTCATAATTTTTTTTCAAATAAAATTCATCAAGATGATGACCTATTTTAGGAGGAGATGTTACATTTTACCCCACTTTCTAAAATTTTAATTAGCTTTATAAAAGCAAGTAAAAAAATGATTAGTATTTTCTAACTTTAATTATACATCTAGACATTTTTTATGTACAATTTGATATATATAGTATTTTATTTCATGGTTAGTTATGGTTAGAGGACATTTTTATATGCATATGTATATATTATATTTATATGTATTGGAATATTATGTGGATATGATTTAATTTTATAATTTTATCTACCTTACAATAGTTCTTATATATGCATAGTTTTATAGTATTTATTCATTTTGTTGTAAACTCAGACTAACTACCTTTTTATTTGACCAAGGTGCTTGCAAAACTATCCCACACTCATATAATGGATTAGAGGGAGAGTATCATAGGAGATGAGAATGGAAATATCATCATTGGGGCTTAAAATATTGAAACCAAACCTACACACACTCACACTATTTCCTACTAAAATTAATTAAATGTTGATCATATTTTTTGGTTGTGTTATATGCTTACTTTTACTATTTGTCACTATGGTTAATATTGCATGCCTTGAATTTATTATGGGTAAATTACTTACATTATTATAGAATAACTAATTTTTAATGGATGTTATTTTTGACATAAATATTAATTCTATTAATATACATTAGTTGTGTGAATATTTACGAAACCATCATATGTAGTACTCTTTGGTTATTGAGTTATAATTTATGTTGGAATTTTTTTATGCATTGAGAACCTATAGGTTACTAGGTGTTTTTTAAAACCATGTGTTTGTATACAAATCTGTAAATATTATTGAATTCCTACCCATTTTTTTTGGCCTAGGGGATATATGAAAAATACACCCAAGCTTTTACTTTGCGAAAAAAAAAATAAAAAAATAATAAAATCAATTTTTTTTAATATGGAAATTTTGAGTGGCTTTAATACCATGCATCCATTTAAGGTAAAAAATAAAATAGGTCTTTGTTTAAATAATTGGAAATAAAATTAAGTTTATTTTTTTATCATCATGGGTTGATTTTGTCATTTGGGGAAAAAATAAGTGGTAGGGTTTGGAATGTAGATGCAATGAAAAAATATGTTATGGAATATTAATTTAATGGTAGAATGAAGAATCATGAATGGATGAATTTGAGTCTTTGATGGATAAATCACATAGTTGTATGAGAAACTCAAGGACATGAAAAACATGGATTAGAAATGGATATAAGATAAGAATAAAGGAAATGGAAGAATTAGGGGATGTGGAACAGGAAACAAGAGCATTGGTAATGAAAACCAACATCTAAATCAGAATGATAGCTATTGAATCAAATAAAAAAGTAGAGTTTTTAATTTGTGAATAGGAAATATATATATATTTTTTATATTTTAATATGGACTAAGTTCCATTTAAAATAAAAAATAAAATTCTTGTCTTGCTTGGGAGAAATCCAAAACCTTTCAAATGTATGGTTGGTAATTCCTTGAAAAAATTAGGACCTCACCTTTACAGACCTAGGGATGGAACTCATTTCCATCCACAGGCTTGTAAAAGTGATGAAAGATCCTTTACTTAGGATTAAATTCTTCTTGAATTATTTTCTCTATGAGTATACATTACCTTTCTGAAATTGGTTTAAACATAGATGGAATATTTTTTGATTCAAAAATATGGAAAAAGTAACACCTAGGCATAAAATATATTGGTTTAAAGATATTTTTAAAATTATAACTTATTGGTTACTTATTATATTATATGAAACCATGGTTTAGTATTTTAGAGATGTGGTATCTAGTCATAGTCATACCTTTATACACAATCTATTTATTTATATTAAAATTGTATTATACATTTATGTTCATGAATATGTTTATGAAAAGTGGGAATTGAAAGATAATAATATATTTATGTGGATTGATAGTCTCAATAAACATATATAATTTGTAGTTATATTTAAATATATGATACAATCCTATATATAAATATGTATAGGAGTTATGGGAAAATTGAGTTAATTTGTTGATAGTAAAAACAATAAGTGTGTGTGTGTGTGTGGGGAGATATGAATGTATCAATTTGATACCCAGTGAGATTTGAAATATATAAGATATGTAGATATATCCATGTTTTATTATATATCCTTATGTGAATATGTATGTAGGTTATAGTAAGTGTTAATACATCGGTGTGTGTGTGTGTGTGTGTGTGTGTGTGTGTGTGTGTGTGTGTGTGTGTGTGTGTGTGTGTGTGTGTGTGTGTGTGTGTGTGTGTGTGTGTGTGTGTGTGTGTGTGTGTGTGTGTGTGTGTGTGTGTGTGTGTGTGTGTGTGCCCTTATATTCATGATAGGAGTGTATCTCATTGGTCCCTAGCTGAAATTTTGGATTTTATTTGTTAAACATATGCCTACATAATTGAAGGTGTAAAATAAAACCTTTACATAGCATTATATATAGTTTAGATGTTATATAAATTTATAACACATTCATTTATGATATATTTTAGAAATAAATAGGGTATTATAAAATCATTCAAATATTTATAAATGAACTAAGGAGTAATTGCATATGCTCATATTTATCTAGAGAGTCTTGGAAAATTTGTGTTTAGTTAACTATGTCTTCAAGTAATGAAATAATATGGATGAATGTATTTATATTATGCATTGATATGAAATGTTCATTTATAGTAGTGTAAATATAAGCTTTACCTTTTTAGGAATGTTTGGCAACAAAGGTTTAAATTTGGTTGGTTGGAAAACAAGATATTTACTTTCATGACTTAATATAATAAGTAATCCTTGGTTATATGTATGTTAGAAAGTTATAATTATATTTCAACTATAACCAAATTTATATAGTTTTAAAGAATGAAAAAATAAATAATTTACATTAATAGAGAGTAATGTATTTAGTTACTTGAAATTCTTAATTATAGTCATTTTGCCTAGCTTGTAATTGGAGATTAAGAATATGATATAAATGATATAAACTATAATTATTGGATGAGTTAGAGATAGTTGTATCATGGAAAAAACATTGTGATTTTATATTAAAAAAATGGATGTTTTTACCTTTTATTATGTATATAAAGTAAAGTTTTGTCTGGAAAATTGTTAAGTGGTTGTATGTTACATATCTATAGTTATTATGTCTTTAAAACTGGTTTATGAGATTATATACTTGTATGATTTATTATGATAATAGATTATGGGTATATGATGTGGATGCCATTTTAATGCATATACCTATCAACTGCTATCTTAAGATAAATTGATATCTATTATTAGAGAGTATGTGTGTGTATGGAATTGACTTGAATCTATGAGTAATAGGAATTCTATAATAAAAACTTTGACCCAAGTAATGTTATAGTTGAGACATTTTCATTCCAAAGTAATTTATAATTTACATGTGTATGTGTGATGTCATATTAGATAGATGAATTATTTTCCATGTTCTATGTGATAAATTCATGTATTAGTGATTATACTAGACATGGGTTCTAGTTGAATTATTAATATATGAATTGTTTTTATTTTCCCCTCCATGAAGTGAAGGGCCACTCCTAGTGGGGAGGTGTGAAGGAGACCAATGTTCTATGCTTAGAGTAAAATCACCCCAATGATGCTCTCCCTATATTCATCTAATGAGGCTATTATATTTATTGAAATATCTTATGAGGCTCAGTTTTACTATTATATTTCCAAGAATGTATTATTATGATTTGTAGTGATAAAATGTAATATTTTTACATTCAGTATTCTTATTTAGTACAATAGTCATTATACACTTGTATATTATTTTGAATGATGAAAACAATAGAGGTTGTATATATATATGATTATCTAGAAGAATGAATAATTTAAGAGTATTATTATAACATTTACTCTACATATGTGTTATGAGATGAATCTTATCCTCTATACTATTATATGATGTTTGAAATCTAAATATATCATAACTTATTATATGGGTTAGTTGTATTTTATACACTTAAAATTATAGATGTATTTAGTTATCAAACACTAAAACATGATGATAATTAATGAGGATGATCTTAAGTAAACTATGCTTAATAAATTACATACCTTTTTGTGTAACCCAATAGGGTTATAACACCTTTATTTTTATAGCACCATTTTTTTGAATGAATGAATAGATTCACTAAAGCCATAGGTGGTGATGCCCAAATATGTAGTAGGGGTGGATATTTTTCTAGTTATTCCTTTTGAATTGTCTTATTATCTTAAAATTTTAAACTATCCTTATGAGGGGTAAGGTTGTCCATAATTTCCTTTGTGTCTCCCACCTTGGAATTATAATTGGTCCTTTCTATTTCGTTAAGATGCATTATAGGAGTCATTCGGTTATCCAATGATGCCTCCTCATGATTACATAGAGCCTTGACAACATTTCAGTTCAAATCGATCCCCTTTTTCTTTAAAGGGCCTTAAACTCATAATTCAACTCAGACTCTAATCTAACCTTGTTCTCATTCGATACTATATCATCTAATCTCCTCTAATGAGTAGTGATAGATTTTTTTAACAAAATTACTTGGGAAATCTTTAGTTTCATGGCCCAACATGTTACATTTTTTATAGATTTAATATTCCTTTTTATATTCAATTTCTTACCTCCACCTTTCATATTTAGACATAGGAATGTTTTATCTTAGGAGAGGCTTATTAGTCTATACATAGGCATTAAAATGACTTGAAATTGACCTCTTCTTAGATTTGGTCATTAGGTTCATGTTTATTTGTAGTCAATTATCCTTGACTATCCATATAATAATATTTTACAAAAATTCTAATGGAATCCATAGGAGAGATAATCAAAGTGTAACTTCCTCCATAGAATTTGTGTTAATACTAAATCTTAGTTTCCACTTTCTGAGAAAAGAATTTATTTTATCATAAAACATGCCCCCTACATCAAGGTTCAAAGTAAAACTTACTCTATAGAAATTATGTTAATACTAAATCCTAGTTTCTACTTTTTGAGAAGAGATATGATTTTATCATAAACCATGGCCATTCCATCAAGGTTATAATATAATCCTTAGGATTTGATAAAGATAAAAAAACCAATCTCTTAGCCATAACCATAACCTCTATCTATCCTTTGGGATTCCACTTACAATTAGCCCATTCATGAAATGCATCAATATTAGGTATAAACCCATTTAACCTTGATATTAAGGAGTTTTCAATGTATAGATTAGGAATATTTAGATAAATATCATTATCCTTCATATTGGGGTCCATGGGAAACTCATTATACACTAATTTATCATTTCTTTTACCCAAAAATATTTCATCCCATATGGATTTTGTATGAGAGGGAACATCCTTCAATTATCCCTCACGTGAACTGTTACCAGTTAGCTTAAAAATAAAGGATCATTCAACACCAATCTAGTTCCCACCCATTTTTGTCCACAATCCCTATAAAATCTCACCATATTTTGCCTCTAAATCTTGATTATAATAACCATGAATCTCTTTGGAAACCACCTAATAATCCTTAAATTCCTTCTTTGAAATACTTTCACAACTTTCACCATTTTTGAGATCACCATTATTGAACAAAACCATTTGTCTATACACTTGTGAGTGTAGACTTGCTACTAAGATACAACCCTAGTTTATTTTTTCTAAGTACAAATTATAGTTTTTTTTTTTTTTTGAATTTTTTACTGGTTTTAGTATTTGAATGAGTAAATAAATCTCAATTTTAGAAAAAATAATGTGATTTTAATGATATATAAATGGATATATTTTAGGTGCATTTCCAATCTAAATATTTTTTCTTTGAATCATATTTGATTTTGAGATATTTTTCATGAAATGTAGTAGATATGATTCTTTTATGTTTTGTTTTTCAAATTTACATCTTCATCTAAGGTATCGATGCATAATAATATTTTTATTATTTGTATAAATTTTAAGTAAAAGCTTATGGTTTCTTGAAAATATGTTTTTTATTGTGTGTTTTGACCATACTAATGATTCTAGATATTATACAACTTGTGATAACTATATCTGTGTGTGTGGGAGCTTGTTTGCACATCCATGATACTATTTACCCAAGATGTTTGATGTTTTCACAATTTGATATGGGATTTAGACGTGATAATTCTATTAATGGGATCATAGTTTATCTTAGATATAATTTATTATTATTTTTTTGCTTAATAAACTTCTATTACTTTGATTTATTATTTACTCTATTCTTATATATTTATATACATGTGTACATATGCTCATTCATTGAACATTATTATATCCCTTACATTTTATCTAGTTATGATGTTTTCACTAGCCCTTTCCTTTTGATTATTTATCCTGATCTAGATATTCATGATAATTATCCTATGATGACAAACCCTTTTAAAAAAATTGACTTAGTGCATATTAATTAAGTCATAATAAATATTTATGTGACATACTACTTTCCCACCCCTTTATATTTAATATCTATGGTTTATTTTATTATGGAATACATTGAGCTTACATGGTCGTATATATTATATGGCTACACATCTTATGGAATTCACATACACAATGAATTTTTGTAATTATTATAATTTTAATTTATGTCTCCACATAATTATTCGAGGCATGAATTTTTTATTTATGTATAAAATAGATGAATTTTTCATTCCTTCACCATTCTATAGATTAGTTTGTAATTACTGTGATACACATTATGAGTTGTTCTATGATGTGGATTATTTAGATATCGTATATTCTTTTTATTTTAAATAATTATCTATTGAACTTTCTTGATTAGATAAATTTGTGCTTAAATTCAATATTAAAATAATTAAATATTAAAAATATATATATTTTAAAAGTACAACACCATGACCTATGCATGACAGGTTTAATTGATATACATAGTTAATAAATGGTAATAATCATATAGATGGTGATCTAGATATCCATTTTGTATGCACATAATTTTCATGATATAAATGATTTGGATGAATTACATTAAATTAAAAATGACACATTGACATACATAAGCATGACATTTCACACACCACTAGTAACCTTTCTACATTGTGGGCATGCCTATAGTGTAGTAATCTACATACATGTTTTAGGTTATATATTTATATCTTATTCCATATGTTGTATTGAGATAGTTAGATTATTTAAACATGATTTTTTTTTAATTTTTTATTCAATCCATCAAAGACATACCCATCTAAACTAAGGATATTTAATATTTATGCTTAGAAAAACCTAGTTACAAAAGGAAAGATTCTTGAATTATCCATGTAATGAGATAAATTTGTGATATTATGCTAGGAAATGTTATTTTTACCAAATATCATGGTCCAAAAAACCCATTTTAGATGTAAATATCAGAGAATTTTGTTGTCCCCCAAAAAATGTCACTCTTTTTGGGACAACGTATGAGCCATTTTGGTCCTGCAAGACCAAATTTGCCTCTTCCCTTTTCAAAATTTGTCTTGGGCATTCAAATTTTAAATTTTTCAAGCTTCTCAAAAATATACAGACTCTACAGGCTTGAATCTATAGACTCATCAAGAAGAAGAAATCTACAAACTTTGTAGGCCAAGTTCAACGGGCTTCACAATTTCTACAGGTGGGTTCAACCGAAAAAATCAGTTTCTATCACTTGGTCATTTTCAAGATTGCTTTAGTGCCTTGGTTCAATAAAAAATGTCTATCAACAAGCATTCAAGCAAAAGAGGCTTGAACCACTTTGATTCAATCGGTTTAATGCTTTCGATTCAATTAGTTCCTTCGCTTTGTTTCAATGTTTTGGTTCATCCTTTGGTTCAAACACATGGTTCAAAGGCAAGTTTAACAAGAGGTTCAAATCCTTGGTTCAACATAATGGTTCAAATTCATGGTTCAATAAAACAACTCAATAGTTGGTTCATCACCAAAGCTCAAAGAGGTTCTCAAAGGACCCCAAAGGGTAGGTGCCCTTGCAGGGGACTCTTGACTTCCAATTCGAAGACACTTCCTGAAGCCAAAGGGATGGCCAAAGAAGCCCAAAGGCCATTCAAAGACTACTCGAAGGGTAGATACCCTTGTGGGAGGTTCTTCTTGACTCAAAATGGGTCATTTTTTAAGGCCTGAAAGGGCAAGTTCAATCTGAAAAAGTGCCAAATAGAAAAGCCGAAAGAGGACAAAGGAATGACGCACTCAAAAACATCAAATTTAACACAGTGAACTAACCATTGATCCTTTAAACATACAGACTAGATTACATTCACAAATTTCAAGGCCAAAACTAGCAAAAAGTAGGGAAGGAATAGAATAGAAAACTAAATTTAGGACCTGATTCAATTAACCAAAAAAGGAGGAACGATGAAGATAAGATTAGATCACCAAGTGGACATTGAAAGTTGTAAACTTTCAATAAGCGTGACTTGTTTCCCTGCATTGATAAAATCAAATGGGTAAAATGCCCCTAAGTTCTAGCCTATCTTCTTAATAGATTCCAATTCAACATGATGTATTATTATTCTTGAGTCCTTCTTGAAGAGGCTATATAAGGAACTCTCTTCTATTGTAAAAGGGATCTCTTTTTTGATAATTATAACGAAACTCTGCCCAAATTGTAAGGCATTACTGAGACATTGAGCTCAGATTATTGATCATATTTTGTTACTGGAATAAGAAAGCTAGTGGTTTTTTAGACTTTGTGTTGTAATATCTTTATTGTTGAGGAAACTGTTCTTATGTCTTTTTCTTCAATATATCTTTTGTTCCTTTAATTTAATAAGTAGAATTAGTGACAACAGTCAAGAAGGTGTCCTAAAGAGTCAACTATGGAGAGACTTTGTGCCCCCATAATTGCCTTTTGTGTGTTTTCTTTTTATTTTTTTGTGTAAAGGACCTTGGGGTGACTTTGTGCCCTCATTATCCTTCGTATCTTACTCTTGAGTAATCCAGGTGAAGACTTTGTGATGCATCTCAATTTGCTAATTATTACATCCTTTGCTACATTTTGTTTTTACTACCAGGAGTATTCTTTTGGTTTGCTGAATAGTAATTTTAAAAGAAGAGGAGTACTATTTGTCATTTCCCTTGAGTTTTTCCTTTGATCTGCACACATCATCTCTAAAAAAAGAGAGATGGATGGTTTGTCCTACCCATGAGTATTATTATATATATATATATATATATATATATATATATATATATATATATATATATATATATATATAACATACCTATAGGGAACCTCCTCTTGATGAGAGGAGAGATTAGTGTCTTTCTAATGTGGTAAACCTACACATTTAAATGACTAATCTTCCTACTTTGGTTAATCAGGCCTATTTTGTTTATTAGTATGTTGATCGAAAAAATATTCAACCAATAGTTTTTGGTGACTCTATTGTGGATGATTGTGCAATCTGAAGCCTCAAGTTTTAGATTGAAGTAGTTCCTTCCCTTATCCATTAAAGAGTCTGGCAACTCCCATCTAGGTCTTACCCATTATCCATTTATAGCCTTACCATTTTCATCCATTACCATCTTCCTCCACCTCCATTATTTTATCTGGTCTGCAAAACCAGAGCTGCTGGGAAAGAGTGCACAGTTTGAAGCCTCAAGTTGAACCTGAGCCAATCCTTTTCCATTTTTATTTTGTAATCTAGCCACTCGATCTAGATTTGTTACCTCTATTTTTCTTAATTAAATCATGGTAGTTCGAGGCCCTTGGGGTAACTCTTTTGGCCCACTCAACTTGACTCCACCTCTGCATGAACTCCCATGTAGTTTAAGAAATAATTTTCCCAAATTCTTTGGTGATGGGATAGTTCACCTTGATGAACACATTGCAACCTTCAGCATAGCTTGTGGTGCTATAGGGGTGGAATTTGAAGATGTGGTAGTCAGGCTTTTTGTGGAGACACTACAAGGTGCTGCTACAGACTAGTTCTACCATCTACAAGCTAGAGTAGTGACTGACTAGGATACACTTAAATCCAAGTTTGAAGTAAGATTTAAGCCCATAGAAGATGCACATGCCTTACTATCCCAACTCACACAGATGAAGAAGGAGCCCCATGAACCTATGAGGGACTTCATTTCTAGGTTCAACAAGCTGAGGCACATGATTCCCATGATCACCTAGTCGACACCTCAGAATCTCATGTGTTTCTTCATCAACTCATAGCTACCTAAAGTGAGTTTTCTCTTGAGATGGACTAGACACATAAACCTTGAGGCTACTCAAGACTTGGCTACTAAGCTAGAAGATGACCTTATCTTGGTAGGAAAGATAAGTAGAGATCCTAATAAAAATAGAGCTTCATCATCTTCTGAATATTCATCTACAAGCACCACTGATCCAATGGTGTAATTTTGAAAAATGAATTGCTAGCCTTGAAAAGGCAAATGGCACAAAATATGTCTTTTGCTCCTCTATATAAAGATATACCAAGGAGGACATTCCCTAATTAGCCATATCAAGGCAACACTGCCAAAAGTCAAGGGAAACAAAATCATCTTCCTCCCCCATAGAGGAATCCTACCCTTGAAGCACCTCCAACAAACTCGATAGTTGGATATCTAGAAATAGAGCATGTTTCCTATTTCTAACTTGAGTTAGAGCAAGAAAATGGCACTAATATTTTTAGGGAAGATCTAGAAGAATCAGTTGGTGACTCCCACATTAGTTTCTTGAATTACCAAGATGAACCTAGAAGTGAAGGTGAAGCAGTCAAAGGATCATACACCATATTCACTAGGTCCAAGAATTAGTCAATAAAGTAAGCTAACAAAGAGAAGATAGACGAGCGACCCTAACTAGTAATTTCAATTGCTGAGTAGAGAAACCCTCTTCCTTTTCAATCAAAGGACTTGGTGATTAACAAAGAAGTAAGTACATCAAACATCTTTGCACCATCTAATTCAACTTCATAGATCAGTCCTCCCCCTCTCAAAAATCAAAAGGATGAACTCCCATCATCTCTTCCAAATCCATCTCAGTAATTTGCCATGATTAATCATGTCAAGGAATCCAAAACTCAAATGACTAAGTTTGAATCCTTGTGAGTCAATCTTGAGCAATTAGACATTGATCAAGAACCAAGTGTGGACCTATCTAAAGCAAAAATTGTGGTCACCCAAACATCAACCCCTATAACTCAAATTTTGTTTGAGCCTTCAAGTAGGGGCTATTATTTCTTAACCATGGATGATGATCTTGTCTTAGCTGATGAAAGTCCTGTAGCTGGCAATCTAGGATTCAATTCAAATAAGGCATCAAAAGAATTAGTAGGGTATAGTACAAACCAAGAAAGATCTTCCATCTTTAATGAAGAGAAATTTGATAGAAGATCAGCTTCTCATGATGCTTAGATCTTGGAATCTGATGGCAACATTTCTTCCATAGCTAGATATAGATCTCTATTACTTAGATTGAACACTGCTCAGGGTGAAGAGGTCAAACTCCTTAACATCAAAAGAGATGTTGAACTGATGGTTTGTCAGGGGTCTGATGCTAACAATCAAAGCATGTGTTGGACTAGACCAGTAGAACAACAAGTTATGATGGTGGACCATGCTGCTGCAAATCAAAATTAGGCAAAGGAACCCTTTACAGGGATAGCAAAGAGTTATGGTTTTTAGTTTGAAGACCACATCCTGACACAAAGCAAAAAAGAAGGAAAGACCAAGAGGAAGATGCAAAAAATTGGTTTCCTAGTGGAGAGCTCCATTTACCCATCACCATTTTTGAGGATAAAATGTCTTCTTGCTAGTTTACCAAGATGGCACACTATTTTCACTATCTCTCAAGAAGTAGCATCTAAAATACTTCAATTCTTAAAGTATTAAATCATTGCATATGTATATATGTATAGTTTTTAATTCTATTTTATTTTTTTGTTTCCATTTTTTATGCCTTCCATTTCTGGTAGCATGACTCCATAGCCGAATGGCACACTTCAAGGCACTGGAGATTCTAGTTTCTACTCCCCTCAGTTGTTCCAAGTTCTCATCTGAAGGAAGTTCCCCAATAGGAGCCAGCTATTGTCCCCCAAAAAATGTCACTCTTTTTGGGACAATGTATGAGCTATTTTGGTCCTACAAGACCAAATTTACCTCTTCCCTTTTCAAAATTTGTCCTGGGCATTCAAATTTTAAAGTATTCAAGCTTCTCAGAAATCTACAGACTCTATAGGCTTGAATCTATAGACTGAGTAGGAAGAAGAAATCTATGAACTTTGTAGGCCAATTTTAATGGGCTTCACAGTTTCTATAGGTGGGTTCAATCAAAATAATCAGTTTCTATCACTTGGTCATTTTCAGGATTGCTTTAGTGCCTTAGTTTAATAAAAAAATGTCTATCAACAAGCATTCAAGCAAAAGAGGCTTGAACCACTTTGGTTCAATCAATTCAATGCTTTTAGTTTAATCAGTTCCTTCACTTTGTTTCAATGTTTTGGTTCATCCTTTGGTTTAAACACATGGTTCAAAGGCAAGTTCAACAAGAGGTTCAAATCCTTGGTTCAAATTCATGGTTCAATGGAACGGTTCAATAGTTGGTTCATCACCAAAGTTCAAAGAGCTTCTCAAAGGACCCTGAAGGGCAGGTGCCCTTGTGGGGGACTCTCGACTACCAATTCAAAGACACTTCTTGAAGCGAAAGGGACACCTGAAGAAGCCCGAAGGCCATTCAAAGACTGCCTAAAGGGTAGATACCCTTGTGGGAGGTTCTTCTTGACTCAAAATGGGTCATTTCTTAAGGCCCAAAAGGGCATGTTCAATCTAAAAAAGTGATAAATATAAAATCCAAAAGAGGACAAAGGAATGATGCACCCAAAAATGTCAAATTCAACACAATGAACTAGCCATTGATCCTTTCAACATATAAACTAGAATACATTCACAAATTTCAATGCTAAGACCAATAGGAAGTAGGGAAGGAATAGAATAGCAAACTAAATCTAGGACCCAATTCAATTAACCAAAAAAGGAGGAATGATGAAGATAAGATTAGATCACCAGGTGGACATTGAAAGTTGAAAACTTTCAATAATCATGACTTGTTTCCCTGCATTGATAAAATCAAATGGGTAAAACACCCCTAAGTTCCAGCCTGTCTTCTTAATAGATTCCAATACAACATGATGTATTATTGTTCTTGAGTCCTTCTTAAAGAGGTTATATACAGAACTCTCTTCTATTGTAAAAGGGATCTCTTTTTTGACAATTAGAATGAAACTCTATCTAAATTATAAGGCATTATTGAGACTTTGAGCTTAGATTGTTGATCATATTTTGTTACTGGAATAAGAAAGCAAGTGGTTTTTTAGACTTTGTGCTGTAATATATTTATTGTTGAGGAAATTGTTCTTATGTCTTTTTCTTTAATATATCTTCTATTCATTTAATTCAATAAGTAGAATTAGTGACAACAATCAAGAAGGTGTCCTAAAGAGTTAACTGTGGAGAGACTTTGTGCCCCCATAATTGCCTTTAGTGTGTTTTCTTTTCATTTTTGTGCAAAGGACCTTGGGGTGACTTTGTGCTCTCATTTTCCTTCGTATCTTACTCTTGAGTAATCTAGGTGAAGACTTTGTGCTACATCTCGATTTGTTGGTTATTACATCCTTTGTTACATTTTGTTGTTACATTTAGTTTGCTGAATAGTACTTCTAAAAGAAGAGTACTATCTGTCATTTCCCTTGAGTTTTTCCTTTGATCCACACACATCATCTTTGAAAAAATAGATATGGATGGTTTATCCTACCCATGAGTATTATTTTCTATATATATATATAGGGAACCTCCCCTTGATGAGAGGAGAGATCAGTGTCTTTCTGATGTGGTAAACCTACACATTTGAATGACTAATCTTCCTACTTTGGTTGATCAAACCTATTTAGTTTATTAGTACACTGATCGACAAAATATTCAACCAACGGGTTTCACATACAAAACATTATAATTAACTTAGGAGATACTATCAATGTCATGAATATGGACACCATGCAACTCAAAACATAAGACATTCACCAAACCCAAAAATTCCTTCAAATGGTACATCCTCTTTGTCACTTTAAGGTTTTATTTAATACATCATTAAATTTTTAGACTTATGGGAATAACTAGTTAATTTTATGGTCTTGAAAGCAAAGCTTAGCTTGGGAAGGATATCATATCATGTTGGGAAGAACTTGGTGGGAAATAAGGGTACATGTATAAGATTAAAATATGGAAACATGATCATATAAAATGGAATTAGTACCAATAAATTAGATATATACCAATACCCAACTCAATAAAAAAACCTTTTCCATGAGAAATAATAAAATCACTATGCGTCCATCTAACATGTCCTTATAATTAACTAGAGCCTTTGGTTAAAGCTACTAGATGACGAATACTTAAATTTTTGGATGCTGATAAATGTTTGTTGGATTAATATCTCCTAAATTATTCTTGTTTTTGGAATTGGTTAGTTAATTCTAGGAATATCATTTGAAAATGGAGTAAAAGGAAGATTGTTTCTAGTGAAAGAGTGTTATTATGGGAGTAATCAAGGGTTTGTAACTCTCATATAAAGCCTTTAGAAACTTAGAATGGGGTCAGTGACTATATTATAATGAATTATGGGGAAAGAGTTATCTATTACATTGAATTTAGATCTATTGGTAGAGCTTAGAAAGTTGGATTTTTGGAAAACATTGATCAATAAGTTAGAATAACTATTTCTAATATCAATGAATTTCTCAATGGTATCTATGTTTGAAACTCTAATAAGGATGATGATTTGATTTGGGAGGACTCATTTCATGGTAATTAAATTTTTTTAATCTATATACATTGTGTACCTCAAATAAACTTTGGATGGTTTCCCTCAGATTAATCTTTAGAATAAATATATTATTCTAAAAATCAATATATTCTATTAATTAACTATTCAGAATAAAACTATTATTATAGATAATATCATGGAAAGACAACTTTTAATATTATATATATATATATATATATATATATATATATATATATATCTTATTTTAAATCAATGTTAAATTAACTATCTATTTTCTATTAAAATACTCTATTGCATTAAATTTTTTAGGAGTCATTCTTTCAAGGTTTGAGGTGGAATGTGTTAAACCTTTGTCCTTATCACATATGTAGAGTCAATGGGTAACTCAATTCAAGAGTAATACTGATATAATTATGTATTTATATTTACCACATGTATTTTTTGGTATATTAAAAGAAATAAATAGGATATTTTTTAAATATTACATTGAAAATTTTTAATCTTCTAAAAGAGAATCTTACCTCTATCAAGATTAAAGATAATAAAAAACTGAATGAGTATGTGATGAATATTTATGATAATTAAATCATTAATAATGATGGTAGATGTTAATTTAAATATAAAAAATACGCTGAGATTTTAACTAAATGGGTTCTTACTTCATCAAGATGGGCCAAAATTAACTTTGATGCCAACTTTAAAGGTAGTTTGAGAAAAAAAATGAATGAGGAAGTGTTATCAGAGATACACATAGGATTTTTTTATACCATATTATGTATGGATTATAAGTTTCCAATAAAATCATATAATAGAAGCTACCACATCTCTCTAGGGTGTTTATATGGCTAGAGAGATTAGTTTCACTTTTCTTATTTTTTATTAGATAAAGGTAAAAGGTGGTTTTAAAAGGATCCCCCAATGAAGTTAAAAATATAAAACCAAAAAAATAGAAAATAAAAAATAAATGTGATATTCCCATAGTAGTAAATTCCAAAGAGATACCAAAATATTAGCAAAAAAACATCAAAACTGACTTAAAAGATCAGTAGCAAAAACAATAGAAAATTAAAGTTCAACCATGCCTTCAAGGAATAACACAAATTCCATGTCTTCTTGTATATCATAGATAGTTATGTCAATGATGGAATATTATTTTTTAGTACAATAATCCCCTTGTATTTTCTACTTCCTTTGAGTTCTTTTGCATGGTCTATCAATGGTTTTTTACACCAACTATTTATTTGATATTTTTTTCTTTTTCTATTTACCTTTTCCTTATACCACCTTGGGGGTGATAAAAACCTCAACCATCTCAACTTTTATACTATCATGAATTTATTTTATTTACACCATCTTCTTATACACAACTTCTTAAAAATGGATTAGGTCTTGGTTGTTTTTGTAATGGCCACCTCAAAATCCTTATCCTGACATTCAATCCTAAGTAGAGATTGAAAAATGGCTTGATTTGATTTCTTAAATTTGTTTATCAAGTCCTTAAGTAGCTTAAGATAGGTGAGGAGAGAAATTTTTATCTTTAATATTTTTCAATAGGGATATCACTTCCAAACCTCTTGTTCCCATCTAAATTAATAGGTGACAATTTGGAGATGCCAAAATCTTTAGGCTTGTCCCCTGAATTGGTTTTACATTTATCAGAGCCCTTTTTAGTTTGTTTGGTTGATGTTAGTAGTTATAATAGTCTAGATTCTTATCTTCCTCAAATTCATTATCTGAGTGGCTTTCATCAAAAGTAAAAAAGTATTTAGTCCCATCATCTGAGCCTGTATCACCATCATTATAAGTAATGGATGGTTTGACACTGGGTAAAGTAGATTTAATTAGAAGGAAAACAAGGGCTTGATGAAGAAGGACATAGGTTTTTTCCTTATATTATTATATGATATTACTTTTTAAAAACATGAGGAGGAAAAAAGAAAGGTTAATATGATTTTTTTACTTGAAATGGTTTAACTAAAGAAAATGGTGTCAGTAGATGAAACAATAATTACATTTATGAGTGAGGTGATTCATGATATAGATACAAGTATCATTCCAAGTGTATTAAAGGTTATTTGTGAGGAACCCATTTTTATAATGGTGAATACAATAATTGGCCTTGGAAAAACATTGACTAGCTCCTTTTTTCTACTCTTATTATTAAAAAGTTGAGATCCCTTAGTCACCATGCTAGTGATCAAGGTGATGTTATCTTTGGTAACCTCCAACATGAACCTACATATTTGAATGGCCCTATCAGTATAGGAATGATAAAAATCAAGGGTGATCCAAGTGTCATAGCCTTTAATACACTCAATAAAGGGATTAAGACCACCTTGCTTTAGATTAAGCCAAATTTTATTGTGTATTTTGAGGTTGTTGCATGAAATAGATTCTACCCTGACTCTAAATCCACCTATTTTATTCATAGAGTATAGATTACCCTTATTTTATTTGTGGTAAATCAACTTTGATTTATTAGAGAATGTGAACATAGGAAAATCTTTAATTGTAGAGTTGACATGTCTCTTTCCATAAGTGTAGTTAAAATTATTTGAAAAACTATCATTGAAGTATTTACAAATCATCAAAATGAAGTCAATATGACTCAAAGTAAAAGTGGAGTCATCATTAATAATTTTACTCATAGTATCTATGTCACATAAGGGCTCAATGATTTTTGAGGTGTAAGGATAATTTATTATAGGACTAAGAGTTATACTATCATACAAATTAAATGGAAAATATTTACTCTTCATAAAAAATAATAGATAAATTGGGAGGGAATTGATAGAATTGAGTCTATTTTGTGAGGTTTCAAATATCTACCCCATAATTCTCTAGTCATTCAATGGATTTATTTCCTTCTCGATACATATGCATTATTTTAATCTCCTTAATGGTCTTAAAATTTTCTTGAACATCACTTATGATATTATAAATAGTACAACTTTAAATGAAGGAAATTGTTGGCCAGATTTGGCCCACATAAGGATATTTTCCCCAAAAATGTTTAGAATAAATGAATAGAGTTCTAGATGGAATGAGTTGCACAAAGATCAAAATTATTTCAAAAATATTTTGAATAAATTTAATCAATCTTAAAGAGTATTTTATTGATATTTGATAAGCAAGTCTTGAAACTAGTCTAGATTTGCAAAGTAAAGAAGACCAATAGGTTTTCATGGTGTTTCAAGCATTCAAGAGCATAAATCAGGTTGAAAAAGGTCTTAGAAGTTCATTAGAGCCTTCTAAAGAGAATAATTTCTTGTACAAGTCCATAATAACTATACCATCACAAGAATGCCATGCACAAATGGATAGATCAACTTGATTGTGCATTCAGTAAACATACTTTGGAAAGCCTCTCAATTTAAATGACCATATGGACATGAAGTTATTCATGTCAAGATCATTATCTCCAAATTTTGTGTCTTAATGATCTTGATATCTCAAGATATAAAGCTTCAAAGTTAGACTTCGAGAATGAGACATTCATAGGGACATCAAGTTAAAGCTGAAATAATTAACCATTTGGATCTAAAAGTCTTTAGACATTCACATAGATGTCAAGTTTTGGCTTTGTAAAATAACCATTTGAATTCAAATGATCAAATATCAATGGTTGACATTCAATCATACCAAATATCTAATGGTGAATGGGTGAGGAAAATGCCAGTGGGTCCCAAAGATCTAATGATATGCATTTAATCATATTTAAGAAATCAAAAATGAGCATCAAGTCAAAATGTTAGTATAAATGAGAATATAACAATTGGCAAGATCTCAAGTGTCTTGGTAGAGATCTAACAACAAGCATATACTAATAGAGGTTAGTGAGTCTAGGCAAATAAATATTTCATGTTTGATTGTACCTAGGTAGATCAATGATGAGCAATAGGTCATAAGGTCCAAAGATATTGAAGAAAAATATGCAAGTGACAAGTGTCTCAACCACATTAGACTGCCATAATATTTATGGATTACATTCATTCATATAAATAAATATCAATGGTGTGAGTGAGGTCAATTAATAGGTATAATCTAGAACCAACAAAGCGTGTTAGACTATGCATATTCAAGGTCAATGGTATAAACTAAAATTTGAAAGCTAAGGGACTTCAATGGAAAGTAAATTCGACTCAAGTTGAATCAGGATTTTTTCTCAAAGGACACCATTAAATCTCATTGAGACCTTTTTTGGAGGATCCATGTCTTATGGACTCAACTTTCTTGTGTTTTCAATGTCATATGTAATAAATCTTTAGATTCTACAAGTTATAGATGTAGAATAGGTCTTTTTAGACCTAATATAGTTCAATAATGATGTTATGAAGTCTGTGAGATCTTTGACATATTGACTATATGAAAACTAATAATTAGATTAGTTTTAAATCTATAATAAGACCTATATTCAAGTGGAGTAGATGCATAATAAATGAGATACGATGGAGTGTTTCATCCTTTGACACAATCACAAATCTGATAGACAACCACTAAATATAGAAATGGTGATGGCTCTATCAAAATTTAGATATGGAGATTTTGTCTTCACAAGTAGGCCAAGTAGGAGGTGGCTTATAAATTCATAGAGTAGATTTGGGGATTAGAGAAATCAATTAGAGAATTTAATGGATTTTAAAGGTCTATAAGGATTTTGATTCATAAAAGGATCATGACTTGTCATCTTAGACACATTCTTGTCCTCTAGCATATTATTCAACTAATGAGAAGATTCAGAGGATATTAAGATAAATAAAGGCTACTTATTTTATGATGTATTAATCCTAGTTTTATAAAAAGGTGGTGACAAATCAATTAATGATATAGGATAGCATTCTCACTCTCTCCTTCCCCTTTCTTTATATCTTTTATTTTGGGACACATTTGTAAACTCTCTCTTGGTTTTTATAAGAAAACTTTCTCTCACTTTTCATAGGAACTCTCTCTCTCTCTCTCTCAATTTTGAAAGAGTAGAGACTCTCATTTTATAAGGCTAGACCTTGTCAAAACTTGTATTAAAGACCTCTTGAATCTAATAATTGTTTCCTTTACCTATCTCTTGCTTTTGAACTATGTTTAGTAATCTTGTGCATGATGGCATTATGAAGGGGAATCTTTCATGCCAATTGTCCTCATTTCTTGACTATTTTAGGGTGTTTTTTGGTTGATTTTAGGTCTAAATTTGTGTTCTTTATACCATTAATGAAAGCTTGTTGTGATTCTTAGAATTACTATTAGCTTCAGTCATTGATTCTTCAACCTTGTGTATGAAATACTTATGCAATTAGGTAGATTCTGAGATTGTGTGAGATAGTGTTATCTTATGCTTCTTCAGTGTATATTTAATACCTATGTGAGTTCTCATTTAATTTGGTGCATCACCCTTTTAACCTTCTTAAGATACCTTTACCCCTTCTCTATCCATTTTCTTAGTGAAAACATTAGTATAGGTGATCTATCAAGAGTAAGCCATCCTTATCTAGAGGTTCAACCCCACCATAGGTGATCCACAGCCTGAGTTTATTCTAATAGTGTAGCTAAATTGGAGAGAGATTGAATAACCCTCCCTAAGGGTGTAAATTAATACTACAATAATTTTTGGCATGCCCAGTGGGACCCAATTCAAATAAGATTGGTCAAAGTTTGATGTTGGTTTGATTAATTTATTGTAGTAATAGCTTCTAAACAACAACATCTGGTGACTCCAAAAGAATATTCAACATTTTGGTAGTAGAGTAGTGACTACATCTCATACCAAAGGTCACTACAATATCAAATTTTAAAGTTATTTCCTTTAAATTTTTTGAACTACCTTTAAATTCAAAATAAATATTAAGGTTTACTCATACATACCCATATAAAGGTAACTATGTTCCTAAATCACTTCCAAGGCCTACCCCTGTAAGGAGATCTTTGTTAAACCCTTTCATAGCCATAGTAGTCCCTAGAGATTTTATGGATTTTAATGGCTGAAGTCCTCTATCCCTCCCTCATTATTATCTTATCCTAGTAGTAGCTCTCAAAATTGTCCCTTATTTTAGTGGGGACAAATCTATAACTCATTTTGAACACCTCATGGATATATCCAACTTTTGCAACATTCATGATATCAATGAGGAAAATGTGTCAATTAGGTTATTAGCCATCTTTTTCAAATTTAAAGCCCTAGACTAGTATAGAAGCCTTACTTCTAATTACATTTCCATGTGGGATCAATTATGAGAGGCTTTGTGTAAAATATTTGAAGATAAAAGTGACCATTTTTCACTTGTAGAGAAATTAACTTCAATAAAAAGAGCCCCTCATGAAGTTAGGAAAGACTTTAACACAAGGTTTTAAAAGACTTAGGATAGAATCCTAGTCTTTGTTAGGCTTAACCCTAACTTTACCTTTCTATACTATTTTAAATCCCTTAATAATGACATTACAGTAATGATCTAGTCTATGGGAGGGAACACATTGCTAAATGCATATGAAGTGGCAACTAGAGCAACAAATTGTCTAGTCCAAGCTGGCAAGCTAACACCTAGACCACCAATGCCTTTATTCCCTAAGATTAGACAATATCATATTTTTATTCCTCCCCTTAATGTCATATTTCCTATGCCTATAATTGCTAATATACCCACACCAAATCAAGAAAAGGCTTCAACCAGTCAATCTAGTTATTCCCACAAACAAAAGAACTTTTAAGAGCTTAATAACATGTTCCAATCTTTGGGAAATGAGCTAGTGAATGTTAAGAGGCAAAAAACCTTCAATAGGCCCTATCAAGCCTCATATCAACATTATTATTAAGCTTATCAAACAAATAGGCCACCCCTATAAAGTAAATTTCCAAGGCTAAGGCCAAGGTCAAAGCCAAGGACAAGGACAACCTAACTATAATAGATGGAGTAACTATAATCAAAATGTTACAAGAACTTCCAACACCTTCATCCATATCTAAAATAATGTTGCTAAAAAATTTGAGGATATCATTCCTTGGAATCAATATTTTTGGAAATATATTATCCCAAACACTGATTTCACTCAATATTTTAATTATTAATGGTAGCAGGCTACAAATTATGGGTACAATCAATCTCTTATGTCTAAAAACACAAAGGTACCCATGATGATAAAACCAAAAGAGCCTCATTGAAGTGAAAAACCTAATCAAGGACTAAGATAATTAGGTGTTACAATGGTGAATTATGAGTAAGAAGAGTCTTATAGACTCTATCAATAGTCTAGTTCTATCAAAGTGTACATTCCAGTGGAAATAAATATAAGGTTCAAAATAAGGAACATGGATGGTAATTTAAAAGTATTCAGAGAGATTCCTACCATTTCTCCTTAAATATCAAATTCAAACCAACCTATTATTGTTCCAAATGTTCCAATTGCTTCATGGAATCAATATCAAGGGAATGTCTTTGTTCCCTAAAAATCACAAACTCAAGGTGTAGTTGTGGCTCCCAAATCACAACTAAAGTTTGGTAGTTCACCCATCAACATTGTGGAAGAAATGAAAAGGTCTAATGTGAGAGTGATAATGTGGGATACACTCTCCATGCCTAGTTAGGCATATATCCTATAAGAAGGGTTACCAATAATTAATGTTCCTAAGAAACAAATAGTCAAGGAGAATGTGGTTCTTACCACTGTAGCCAGAGGACCTAGTGAAGGGAAATATGGAAGGTAGTCAAACCTCATCCCTTATAAATTTTAGTAATCATTAGTGACTCTTTAGTGAAAAATTATTTGGTAGATAATAGGGCTAACACATCGGTAATGCTAAATTCTATAGTATACCAACTTGGCCTAAAGTATGAGCCCCAGTCTAAAGGGTTTTACAACTTGATGGTTCATCTACCAAGCCATCTAGCATAATCAGATATCTCAACTTGACCCTAAATGCTTTTATTAGTGTCTAAGTGGTTTAAGATGTGTTGATCATATATGTGTCTCCTCACTTAGCCTTATGCTTATCCATATAATTCATAGCAAATATTGGAGATTACCTTGTAGCATATTCGTCATGTATGGAATTCAGAACAAGATATGGGACCAAAGTATCAGTCAAAGTTGAAACCATTGTATAATTCCACATATATCCTTATGTGATAGATAGTATAAAAATCAAATACAACATTCTTGATGAGGATGAGTTCATAATTTTCTAATAATTAAACACTCATCCTAAGGAGATACCACATATGTTCTTAGATGAGCTATGGAATGAACATCAGTCAATTGATACCTTGGAAGGAGTTGAAGAAAGAGACAAAGGTGTTTATTACTTACATGAAGAAAATAGATCCATGTCATCCCTATTTGGACCTCAAGAAGATCCTAGTGGCTTATGGAAATTATTCTTTGATGGTTTAAGGAGCAAACATTTAGTGTGTGTAGGTGTAATGTTGGTATCTCCTTCAAATAATAATTATTTATCTTCTTATAGGTTCTAATTCAGTTACTCTTACAATGAAACATAATATGAGGGTCGTATTCATGGCCTTCAATGGGATAAGAAGAGAGGGATCAAGTAGTTACAAGTTTATGGAGATAGTGAGCTAATAATACACCAAGTTAGAGGCTAGAATATCACCAAGAACCCTTTGATGAAGTCTTATAAACATAGAGTGTGGGGCCCAATTAAGGACTTTGAGGCCTTTAACATACAAGTAATGCTAAGGAATCAAAATGGACATGTTAATAGGTTGGTAACTATAGGATCTCAATTTGTTATCCCTGATGAGTTTAAGAGGATCAAGGTGTTGGTAAAACCATCAATGCTAGATAATGAAGTTCATTGGTAGGTATTTTAAAGTGATAAGCAAATTTCTTGTTTCTTGTAGTACAAAGTGTAATTTTCTTCAATGAACCAAGAAAAGTTTGAACATAAATATAAATAGTAAATAGTTCAATTGAGATCCAATAACCTTCCTAAAAGGTTGGTAACCCTTGAAGGTCTTTTCCATGAGGGAGATCATATGAAAAAATATGAGGTAGTGACACCAACCAATGAAGAGAACCATAAAAGAGTCCTTATCTTCAATGACAAGCTCCACAAGCTTGGAAAGGTAAGCACTAACACTAAAAGGCATGGTTTCATATAACTTTGTAAAGAATATGTAGACATATTTGCTTAGGAATATAATGACATGAGAGACTTTGATTCTAAGTTGGTCCAACATACTATAGAACTAAAGGCTAATGCCAAGCCTACCAGGTACAAGTAGAGGTCTATAAACCCCAAAATTGAAGAGTTTATGAGGAAAGAATTGAACAAGTTATTTGAGTCCAATATCATCTTTCCCATTAAGCACTCCTCATGGGTAGACAATTTGGTAACAATAAGTAATAAGATTGGGGAAATTAGATTGTGTGTTGACTTTAAATATCTTAATAGGGTCTCTTTGAAAGATAACTATCCTTTATCATCCATGGATCAACTTATTTTGATAGTTTCTGGTTTAGAATACTTATCCCTTTTGGATGGATATTTAGGATACAACTTGGTACTAATGAGAGAGGAAGATTAGTATAAGACTACCTTCACCACCAAGTGGGGAACATATGCTTACCATAAGATTCCTTTTTGGTTGTCAAATATTAGGGCCACTTTCCAAAGAGCCATAGACATGGATTTCTAAGGGTTTCTGAATTAGATGATACTAGTTTACCTAGATGATATCACAATTTTATCCATGAAGTCTAGTGTGCACATGGACCATCTAAGTTTTATCTTCCAAATATGTAGACAGTATGGGATATCTTTAAATCCCAAGAAATATGTGTTTTTTATTCATGAAGGTAAAATTTTGGGTCACATTATTTCAAATGAAGGACTATCCATTGATCCTAATATAATAAGTGTTATCTTATCACTATCTCTACCCAAGCACACAAACAGAATCTAGAGCCTCCTTGGGAAAATAAACTTTGTGAGAAGGTTTATACCTAGTTTTGCAAACTTGGTCAAACCCATCACCACCATGTTAAATAAGATCCAAGTATTTACTTGGTCAAATGAAGGTAGAGTAACATTTGATGCCATTAATAAATCTATTTCCTAAGAACCCTTGATCATGTACCCTAATTTCTTAAAGGATTTCATATTGTCCACATTTACTAATTTTGATAACATATCAGCTATGTTGATGCAGAAGAATGATGGACTTGGTCAATAAATTTCCCTTTTTAGTCAAGGGATAGAAGGATACAAGGTGAGGTATACCTTAATATAAAATTAGGTTCTTGTAGCTTTGAGAAGCCAAAACAAGTTTAGGCCAATACTTTCCAATAGTGAGATTCATCTTATGGTGTCTCATCCTAGAGTGAGGTATTTTCTCCTCAACAAGGATTTGAATGAGAAAAGAGTAGGCTAGATTACCAAGGTCATGGAGTATGATGTGGAAATCAAAGTAACCAATATGACAAGAGACAAACTCTTGTGTGAGTATATGGTATATGATCTTCAAGAAGACAAAGAAGTTATTTTGGTGACACAAGAAAACACATAAATAAATGCACAACTTCATAATAATTGGCTTCAAAATATGACACATGTTTTTATGATAGAATAATTCCCAAAAGGTTTGGATAAAGGAAAAGGAAGGTATTTCAAGCTTCAATCCATAATTATGAATTATTTGATGGTGTTAATTTTATAAAGGACCTCAATGGGGTTATTCTTAGGTGCATTAATGATAATTAAGTGACAAAACTCTTGAATTAGTTTCATGATGGACCTATAAGAGGCCATTTTGATCTAAGAAAAATAATAGTAAAGGTAATGAGATATAAATATTATTGTCTTAGCCTTTTCAAATATGCCTATGTATGGGTTAGAAAGTGCCAAAAGTGTACTCTATTTTTAGAAAAGCAAAGATTAGTAGCTCTTCCACTCAACCCAAACGACGTGGAGAAACCCTTCATGAAATGGGGGCTAGAATTAATAGGGATAATAAATCAGCCTTCAAGTGTAGAGTATAAATGGGTGCTCATTAAAACTAACTACTTCACCAAGTGGGTGGAATAAATTTCCTTGAAATAAGGTAATGAGACAACAATATTAGACTTCTATGATAGTTAGTGACTAGGCTTGGTGTCTCAGATTTTATAATTTTAGATCATGCATTAGCATTTTTGGGCATGAAGACAAGTGAATGGGCACTTAAGATGTGAATCTACATCAACACATCATCAAATTACTATCCCCCAAGGCAATGGACTAATAGAATCCATGAACAAGACCTTGTTAAGGATTATCAAGAGGACCATGGACGAAAATCAAAGAGTGTGGCATACAAAGCTAAGGATAGCCTTATGGGTTGATAAAGTGACTCCCAAATCTACCATTTTCAATTCTATATATATTCTAATATATGGAAGGGAAGCCAAATTGATCATTTCTCTTGAAATTCCTTCCTTGGAGTTAGCCCATCATCTTGATTTGATGATGAGTGACCCTATGAGCGTGAGGATGATAGAGCTCATGGAGCTTGAAGAAACCAAGGACCTTGAAATTAAGACATTAGAGTCACATCAAGATCAAGTGAAGAAATCCTTTAATAAGAGATCCAAAACAAGGGACTTTAAGGAAGGGGGTCTAGTCCTCAAATGGGGCTTAAACTAGGCCAAGCTAGGAAACCATACTAAATTAGACAACTTATGGAGCGGTCCTTATTTGATCCATAGATGAAAATATCAAAATTATTTTCAACTTGCCCAACTAGATGGAGAGGTATTACCCATTATAGTCAATGACATTCATTTAAAGCCTTGTTATTAAAAGAGTTTGTAGGTATTGTATGATATTTTGACATATTAGAGTAGAATTTTATGCTTTCCTTAAAGTGCCTTGATCACATTTCCATTTAGTTATGTGTTTCCTTTTCAATAAGTACCTTAGGCATCATTGTTTATTTTGATATTTTGTTACTTTTTGCTTCAAGAGGAAGCTCTAGAAAGTTTCAATTCTAGTTAGTCTCACCCCAGTTGAGAGGGAATACTATGAATCCATTTACCCAATGGATCAATTCAAGGCCACTAAGTCTTTGCATAACAAGTATGCAACCCCAAGATGTTGTTAGAAATATTAGCTAAATTTTTCCCACATAAGGACATTTGCCCATAAATGGTTTGAATATATGAATATATTTATAGATGTAATAATTGGTCCAAATATTAGAAGTCACTAACAAAGCTTTTGAAACACTTTAAGTAAGCTTAAAGTGTGTTTTATTGATCTTTGAGAAAAAGGTCTTGAAACTAATCTATAGTTGTAAAGTAAATAAGATCAATAGGTTTTCATGGTGTTTTAAGAATTTAGGAGCATGAATCAAGTTAAAAAAAATCTTAGAATTTCATTAGATCCTTCTAAAGAGACAATAATTTCTTATACAAGTCTAGAAGAATCAAAATATCCTAAGAATGTCATGCAAAAATGGGTAGATCAACTTGATTGTGAATTTAATAAATGTACTTGGGAAAGGCTTTCAGACCAAAATATCTCATAGACATGAATTTATTCATGTCAAGATCATTATCTTCAAATTTGGTGTCTTGATGAGCTTGCTATCTCAAGATATAAAGCTTAAAAATTAGACTTGCAGAATGAAATATTCATAGGGACATCAAGTTGAAGCTACAACAACTAACAATTTGGATTTAAAAAACATCAAACATTCACAAAGATTTCAAGTTTAGGCTTCATAAAATAACCATTTCAAATTCAAATGATCCAAGATAAATGGTTGGCTTTCAATCATACTAAAGATCTAATGGTGAATGGGTGAAGACAATATTAGTGGGTTCCAAAGATCTAATGGTATGTGTTCAATCATAAAAAAGGGATCAACATTGAGAATCAATTTAAAAGGTCAGTGTAAGCAAGAATCTAATAATTGGTAAGATATCAAGTGTCTTAGTAGATATATAATGAAAAGAATAGACTGATAGAGGTTAGTAGATCTAGGAAGATCAACAATTCACATATGATCATACCCAAGTAGATCAATGGTGACCAATAGGTCAAAAGGTTAATAAATATTGAAGACAAATATGCAATTGACAAGTGTCTCAACCACATTAGATATCTAGAAGATATATGGCTCACATTCATTCATATAGAGAAAGATTAAAAGTGCAAGTAAGGTCGATGAGCTAGCAGAGTCTAGATCCAATAGAGTACATTAGACAATGCATATTTGAGATCAATGCTTTAAATTGAAATTCAAAATCTAAATGGATTCAATGGAAAAAAATGTTGACTCAATTCAAACCAGGTAGTTTTTTTAAAGGATGCCATTGAATTTTAGTTAAAACCTCTATTATAGGATCTAGGGCATGTAGACTCAGCTTTCTTGTGTTTTCAATATTGTGTGAAATAAGTCCTTGGCTTCCATGAGTTATAAAGAAATAAAAAGTTTTCTTAGACCTAATGTAGTTTAAGAATTATGATATGAAGTCTATGATCTCTTTGACAAACCAATAATTTTTTTTTTTTTCAATCTATAATAAATCATATATTTAAGTGGATTAGATATAAGCATAAATGCAATATGATGGAGTGTCTCATCATTTGACATAGTCACAACTCCAACATATAATGTTTAATGTATACATGGTGATGGATATGTTAGAATTATAGATATGGAGGTTTTATGTTCACAAGCAGGCCAAGTGGGAGTTGGTGTAGAAGTTCATGGAAGAGAATAGGGCATTCAATGAAGTAGTTTAAGCATTAAATATATTTTCAAGGTCTCTAAAGATATTTATTCATAATAGGATCATGACTCATCATCTTAGACACATTTTTGTCCTCTACTATATTTTTCAACTGTTGAGAAGATTTAGAGGCTATTAGGATAAATAAAATCTACTTCATTTATAATGTATTAATCCTAATTTGATCAAAATGTGGTGGAAACTCAATTAATGATATGGGATAGCACTATCACTCTTTCCTCCCTATTTATCTATATATTTAATCTTAGGACACATTTGTAAGCTCTCTCTTAATTTTTAGAAGAAAATTCTCTCTCACTTTTGTTAAGAACTCTCTCTCAATTTTGAAAGAGAAGAGACTTTGATTTGATAAGTCTAGACCTTGTCAAATCTTGTATGAAAAACCTCTTAAACCTAAAAAATATTTACTTTACCTATCTCTTGCTTTTGAAATATGTTTAGTAAGCTTGTACATGATGGCATTATGAAGGAAAATCTTTTATGCCCATTATCTTCATTTTTTTATTATTTTAGGGTGTTTTCTAGTTGATTATAGGTCTACATTTGTGTTATTTCTACCATTAATGAAATATTTGTGTGAGTCTTAGAATTCCTCTTAACTTAATTCAATGATTCTTGAACCATTGTATGAATTACTTATGAAACTAGCTAGATTTTGAGATTGTGTGAGCTAGTGGTATCTTATGCTTCTTCAATGTATATTTCATGATTTTGTGAGTTCTCATTTAATTTGGTGAAACACCCTTTTAGCTTTCTTAGTATTCCTTTACTCCTTATCTAACCCTTATCTTAGTGTAAAAATTAGTATAGGTGATCCATCAAGAGTAACTTGGCCTTCTCTAAAGGTTCAACCCCACCATATGTGATCCACAACATAGGGTTGTTCTAATAGTGTAGTTAAATGGGATAGAGACTGAATAACCCTCTCCAAGCGTGAAAATTGATGCTACCACAAAAACATTAAGGTTTGATGATAATGTTCATTGAGTCACATTCAATGATGATTTTATAATATTACATATCAACTACCAACCAAATACCCTAGAGAGTGGTTGTGGCTTTCATAACAAGATTATATTAGTGTCTTAATTACCTAACATAAGCCACTACTAAGTTATCATGATCATATCTAATTATACCACCACCTCTATCTTTGTGTGGAATACCTTTAGTTGTTCCATAAATGTTGAGATTTTAATAATTATCTAGAGGATTCTTTCATATGATATGCTTCCTATCAATTTTTAAGTTAGGATAGATATTTTCCTCAACCAATGAGAGGTTCCATATTTCAATAATAGTAATATTCAATATATGATAAAGTAAATTGAAGTGTTTCCTCAAGGTCTTCTAGTTGTTTCTAATTTCCTTATAAAATTTGGCTATCACCCTAGAGGAACAACATGTCATGTTACTAAAGTTTATATCATTACATTCTAGCCAGAAGCCCTAAAATATATTCATAAGGGTGAAGGACTATAATAATTTTAGGTCACAATAGTACCAAGGGTAGGACCACTAAAGGATGAGATCATAAAAATAATTAGGTCTAGCCCAAGTGGGGATGAATATTTAGATAAATAAATCCAAAACCTTACTATAAAATGTAATTAAAGAAGATGGATAGTGGTTTCTTCCATTTCATAAAGATAGTACCTTTTAGGAGTCATCAAACCTCTTTTTTCAAGTTTTCCACCAAGAGTGTTTTGTCTTGAGTTTCTAACCAAAAGGAGTTGACCTTGGGAATGAGATTCTTTATCTATAGAGTGTTTAAATTCATACCCATCTCTTTGTTCCTTGGGTAGGCAAGGTATCTATACATGACTAAGTAGGCCCCATCATTTTTTGTAAAACAAGTGAAATTTTCATCCTTGAGAAAATTAAAAATTGTGAGTACCTATTAAATTGAGGTTGAGAGAGTCAAATGGGTGATAAATGAGATGATACACAACAACCAAAGAAAGGGGATCCAAGTTTTCATGTTGTTTGATCAAAGCCTAGTAATACTTGATTATGGTGACCAAAGTATGTTTAAAATTGGCCATAATGTCTTTCCAAGGGAAGACAAAGATAATATGATAGTAATAAAATAAAGAATCATCCCCATAAGAATCCTTTTTTTCATCCCTTGTGTTCTATTTGCATCCTTTACTCAATATCTTCCTAACTTTAACCACAACATTCCAAAATGAAGAGCCTTGGATATGGAATTCAAAAGCTAGGATAAAATCAACTTTCCTTCCCTATATGTATTTAGATTTGATTATTTTTACACATAAAAGATACTTCGTAACAATTTGCTAGGCCATATTAGAGATAATGACACAATTCATGTTTTTTGTCCTTCTTAACCCTAGTCCCACTCTATCCTTAAGGAGGTAGACCTTGTCTTAGGTAGAAAGGTGAAATATCAATCATTCCTAAAATCCAAACAAAATAAATCTCTTTTGTATTTGTTCCACTCTATTCATAATCTTAGATTTAATTTTAAATAGTGATATAAGGTAAATGGGAAAATTTTGGAGAGATATTTTAACCATCCAAAGTTTCCCTGGTTGATAAAGGTTATTGCATTTCCATCCAATAATATTCCTTAGGATTCTATCTAGCATATCTTTCTAGTGGTTATAATATGTAGGGCCTTTGAAAATATGCATTTCTATATATATATATATATATATATATATATATATATATATATATATATATTGGAGGTCTTGATTTATATAGTGCATGATCTTATAAATTATTATATCAAAGTAGACTAGGGTTTTGATGAAAAATAGGGAACTTTTTGTGAAGTTAAACACCTTTATAGAGACTCTTATAAAATAGAAAGATTTTCTTGAGAAACTTTTCTTTATAAATAGTTGTTATGCTAACAACAAATGTGTCATCAGTGAATTATTATTGTGTGAGTAGGTTCACCCCTAGATCAATTTGAATACCTTGTAGCTCCCAAAGATCCCTTCCATTGAGGAGGCACGTATTGAGATATTCAACCAAGATGATGAAAAGGTAAGAGGAAATTAGATCTCCCTAAAGAATTCCCCTCGAAGATGAGAATAAGCCTTTAGTATTTCTATTAATAACCAAAAAAATTAGTTGAGATGTAAGAGGATATCATATTCTTGAAGGAAGGATATAACCCCAATCTCTATAGTATTTTGTCTAGTAAATTCCATGAGACATAATCAAAAGCCTTATTCATGTCAAGATTTAGGAATAAGGTGGGCCTAGTAAAAATGATGATGAAATAGATGGACTTATGAACTAGAACAATTCCATAAATAATACTTTTTCCACTATATAAGGATCTTTGTTGATTGAATATGGATTTGGAGAGAAGGGCGAACGTTATTATAGCAATAGTTTTCAAGAAAATCTTATAAAAGGTGTTGCATATGGTAATTGGCCTAAAATCATTAAGGGAGAACACTCCTTTGGGATAGTAACTAAGAAGGTAGCATTTAGTTATTTGAAAAAGAATTACACTTCAAAAAAATATTTAACCACTACGAGATTGGATGATATTCTAGAAGGTTTGGAATAAGGGAAGGGGAAAATCATCTAGTCTTGGGGCTTTGTCTCCTTCTATGTAATCAACAAAATACTTGATATTTTATTATTTGTGACTCAAAAAATGTTTGTATTATATTCTAGGAAGTTGAATTATGATAAAAGGTTTAGCATAATATCTTATTCAAGAGGGTCAACATGATTATAATTTGAGAGAAGATTCATGTAAAAATTGACTATTTTATATTTTAATACTTGTTCATATTTTAGATTCTCACCATTGTATTTAATCATCTCAAAGATCATATTATTATTTCTAAGTATAATTATGAACATGTGAAAATATTTAACTTTATAGACTCCATCCTTAAGCCACAAGTTTATTGATTTTTGGTGTGAAAAAGTTTCCCCCTTTATTTGTAGATTATGGTAGTTGTTGAGTAAGATGTTTTCCTTCATGTATAATTCTTGGTATATTCCCTTATCTTGAATAATCAGATCAATATCTAAAAGTTATTATTGTAATAAATTATTCTTAGTGAATATGTTCCCAAAAAAATATTTATTCCAAGCCTTTATTTTAAGTTTGACAAAATTGAATTTCCTTTTCATCTTGAACATACTGGATTCCCCCATAACTTCAAACTACCACCATTTACTAATAAATTTAGGCATAATTGGGATGTTGAATCCATATTTAAAAAAATATAAAGGTATACTTTCTTCCATTAGAAACTTTAGATAGACAGAGGGAGGGAGGGTTGTGATTTGAACCAATACTTAGAATAGAGGAAAGATTAAAAGCAAGAATGAAGAGCCAATTGGTGGATATGATAACCCAAACTAGCCTAACTTAGATGATATTATTCTTGAGCCTTATATTAGTCTAGATGAATTTGGGTCCTATAAAGGGGTAGTCCACTAGACCTTGATAAAAAATAAAATCACTAAGTTCTAACATACTATTAGTGAATTATTTAGATCTACCTTTATTCTCAAGGGGTAAAAGAGAGGAATTGAAATATCTAGATACTATCCAGTTACCATCACCATAAGTAGATCTAAAAGAGTTGAGCTTGTGCAAAAGGGCCCTCCTACCCATTATTGAATTGGGTGCATAAATATTAGAGAGGATACAAGATGTGTTTCTTATTGTACCAATGATCGACATAGCTAGATGGTGTTTGGATTTGAATATGTTTTCTCCATGTATTTATTTAGGGTCACAAAATATAGTGAAAACTATTGAGGCATAATCTATATTAATGCTAGAATAATAGGACTTTTTACATATGTTATCTATGATTTGGTTCAGATTATCCTCATACATTTTGGTTTCCTTAAGGAGAAGAATATTAAGATTGTGGTTCTTTATAAGTTTTATAAAAATCCTTTATTTTTGGGATTATTCATCCCTCTTATATTCCATGTGATGATTTGTATTTTTTCCTTTTTTTCATGTCTTTCATTCCTTTAGTGTTACCTAAATTTCATTTGTTAAATACTTAGTAGTTTCTCTAGTTTTGAAGGCTTGAAATGAGTGCCTAATTATGATTTTGGATTCATCTAACATCCAATTTTTTCATAGTGTTTTTATTAGTTATAATAGAGAATCTAGGAACCATATATATGGAAGCACCTTAAGTTTTAGGATTTAAAGGTACTAACTCATCTAGGTGATGATCCAAAAATAATAATTTTTAAGGTTTATCATATTTAGGGTCCATCAAGGAGGAAAATACTTCAGTTATTGTAACATTGAGAAGTGATAGAGGGATATAATCCTCTAAAGGAGGGGACACTAAAAGGGAATAGAAATAAACTAGGGCCCCTATAGAAGGATTTTGTTGGGATTGGAGAGATTTAGCTAGGGGGTTTTAGCAAAGGTTGTAAAGGGAGTAGAAATATGGGTTTTATAATTTTGGGAGAGTTATAAATATTTTACATATATTATTTGATAGTTTTTGAATCCCTTGTGAGTCCATTTCATTTAATTCTCTATGTAGTTTTCTCCAATAGGGTTTTAATAAGTTGATTTTATACATTTTTATTTTTTGGCTTAATATATTACATTTAACAAAGATGATAGATTATTTACCATAGATAATATTTTGAGTCCATAATACATCTCTAGAAAAGAGATTAATGTTATTCAGGATGTGATTATTAGAGGAGAGGACATAGAATTTGGCTATGACTAATATTCATCTAGACATTGTGGTTGGGTCTAGAAGGATTGGTTGGCCTAGAGTTTTAGCCACCCTAAGAAGATATAATCTTCAAAAAATTCAAGAGTAAGTCATATGAGGTTAACCCCATGGGAGTTTAACTTAATGTTCACCATTCAAGTTGAAACTAGGTGTCCATTTTCATAGATAAAGGTTGTGATTTTTTAAAGAACCAAGGGCCCCTAGTCAGGGAATTTATGAAATCCTCAACATTGGATAAGGATATTAAAAATAATTATTTCATCATGGATGTTATTACCTTTTGACTTTAGGTTTCTAATCAAAATTGGTCTATTCTCTAAGTTTATTGATATTAGGTATATAACCCTAAAATTATCCTACCACTAGAATATCAAGCTTATAGTTAGCTTTCTTAATTAGCGTGTCTGATATTTTTGAGACATACATTATTACCTTAAATAGTGTGGTATAGAGAAGAGTTTAAGTCTTTGCCCTATCAGTTTTCTATAAGTCTTTCTAACTTAGATTTTATTTTGGTCAGAATAAAAGCATCAAGTGATTCCTCAAAATGAAATTTTATATCTTCATTACCTTTCTTTCCATGATCAATCAGGTCCTAAAGGTCAAGAGATAGTGGTTTCAACTATTCTCCACTTTCCTTCTCATGATTCACATTCTAAATTTTCATCAAAATCAGCATTCCATCCATGATTTTTTTAACTTATGTTAACATAGTAAAAGAAAATTATATATATATATATATATATATATATATATATATATATATATATATAAAGTGAGACTATTAAAAAATTATTTATTTCATTAATAAGAAACATATTCCTAACCAGACCATCATAAATATTACAGGCAATTATCTTGACAATATCTAATCTTTTTGACAAACACAAATTATCCATACTTATAAAGAATGAAATAATATTCCTAAGTTGTTTGGTAATAAGAGTGTCATGGACTAAATGTTTTTCAAGTGGAAAAATGTAAATTATATCCCACTAGAGGTGGGTCATCTTATTGAGTTGTAAGATTCAAGTTCTTACCATGTTTTTCTATGTCAATATTATTAAGTCTTGTTTGAATTGCAACTCTTATTTTTTAAATATTTTTTACCATTTGGTTTAACATGTTATTGTTCATAATTAACATCAAGATTATAAAAAATTTAAATCATGTCACCTCTTTTGTAAATAATTTTCAAATTCTACAATATCATTAGTTTATTAATGTAAAATATGGATCTAATCCCAAGGAAGAAATAAATTTTAATGAGATTGAATGCTTCATAAGTTTCCTAGGATGATAGGGAGGTTTGTTATTTCAAATCAAAATTAGGTTTGGGTTAAAATGAAGTTAAATGGTGGATTATCTTAGTTTCTTTGGTGAATTTTGAGGATGGGAAGTGATCATTGCAGTGGTTATCCCATCAATGTTGGTCCTATAAAAAGAAAATGGAAGTATGGACTTTGATGCATTATGGTGGTCTCTTGTACTATATGGAAAATATCCAATGCCATGATACACACATTTTGGTATAGCTTACTAAAATATGAAAATAAATTATAGTGAATATGATGGGAATGATAATAGTTATTAGCTAATAAATAATTTTTCATGTTATTAGAATGAGCATGTAAGGGAATAGACAATATAAATCTAAAAGAGATTAAAATGATGAAGTTGAGAAATTACTCAAGGAGGAAAATATAATAAAATAGTGAAGGGGTTATTTGAGAGAATCACTTCCTTATCCATATCATGAAGTTTCACACCAAATAATGAAGTATATAACCATGAAGGGGTCGTATTAGGTTGGATTTTCTTACCATTTTCTTGATTGAATTATTTTCATAATAAAATTATAGCTAGTTTCTGATTTTATTTATTTTTATCTTTGAAAAATTATGTCATTGAGGTTAATCTTGGTAAATATTATTTTCCTTTAAACCAAGCTTTAATTTTTATTTTATATGACCATGCCAAATACTTGGAGGTGGTTCCTTCTCCTAGTGTTAAACATGTGGAACCTAGAAATAAATATATATTAATTTGAGGGTGGAAGGGAAAGGGAAAAAGTAAAAAACTATTTCTATAAATATTACTAGTTTGAAGACTTATAAAACTAATTTGAGAAATAAATCCTTGTTTGTTGTGGTTTCTAAATTTAATCCAAAAGAGGTAAAATCTAAGTTTGATTTTAAGACCACAGATTCAGAGATTATGGTGTCTAGTAGTAATTCCCTTAGTTTATAAGATCATGATTTGGAACCCTTATAGAAATGAAATAAATAAATAAGGAGAGGAGATTAAATGAATAAGCTTTTAGTCTTGGTAAAGATGATCTTAAATGGAAAACATATGCTTTGGATTCTTGTGAGAGGGATTATCAGGATAAATTCAAGACTTTAGTCAATGATATGGGCCTCCACAGAAGTATTATTATTTACATAATTAATTAAAATTATTGTATCAAGGATTACATTAAACATGTTAAACTTAATTCTTCTAGAAATATGATCCAAGCTATTCTATTAAAAGATGTAGGGGATAGAGAGAATATATATCAAAAAGTGTTACAGTTAGAGGAGAGGGTCTCTAAGTTAGAAAGTGAGAATTTTTAGATGAAGGAAAACATTAATAAAAATGTCTCAATTAATAAATTATCTATTAATAATAAATCAAATATTAGTAACTGTGTGTCTATCATTAATGTGTTGAATAAAGTCATCAAAGCTAGGAAAGTGGAGTAGATCAATTTGAGGATGAAGAAAAGGACTAAAGGCTAAGACAAAGGAAACATATTAGACATAGAGATTGGAAGTGATGGTGAAATTAATAAATTACTCAATGACTTGGTATATGAGTAGAATATAGTCCTTATACTTGATGTCTAGTTTCTAGTTGTATTATTTTCCTTATTGCTAGTTTTGGGAGGTTAGTTATTTTTATTGTTTAATTGTTGTTGATTTTTTTTTCAATAAATTTATGTTAACCCATGTGATTTTTGGTTTTGTGATTAGTATTTTTTATATTTTTTTCATATTACATGTAAAAGGTAAGGGACCATTTCAAAACCCTCATTTTGAAATTATTGAAGAAAAACTACTAAATGAGAGCATAGTAAATATATATATATATATATATATATATATATATATATATATATATATATATATATATATATATATATATATATATATATATATATATATATATATATCAACCTATAGAGAATATAATTTTTTAAGGGTATAAAATTAGCCTCCCCTTTTATACCCTCAAATCTCTGGAGAGCACCACTCTCACCCATAAGATTAATGATGCTAACCCTATCTTGCACCAAGGCCTCATCTTGCTTTTGGTTAAGCATAGAAAAAATATGGGATAGGGAGGTTCCTCTGGATGCGTCCTCTATTGAGGACTCCCCTAAGGAAGACCCTACCTTAGGTTCCTACCATCTATCAATCAATACCCCCAAAGCTATCCCTTTATCTAAAACTTCTAATGAGGATGCTCCTCTAAACTCATTATCCCTAAACCCACACCAATATTATTGGATGAGGGTACATCTATGGAAGTGGATAATAAATTAAAATATAACCTAATAGAGGAGATAAAATACAATAAAGATAAGTTATAAAATTTCAACATTAAGTTGCATAATGTCAGGATGAATCTGGAAAGACTTATACAAGAATGGAATGCCTTGAATAGACAAGTGAACACAATAATTCTATCCTTCTCCCATTTTACTAAGTTGGATAGGACCCCCACGAAGAAACACATGATGGTGGTAGAGACACCCCCTCCTAAAATCCCTAGAATGACTCCCATCAAGAGGACCTTAGTGCATGAATAGGTGTATAAGAGAGCATGGGTGATCCTAAACAGGGATGACACTAAAGGGTATGGAAAAAGAACAAGGGATAAAATTTCAAAGATAAAATAGGGTACACTAGATAATAAGACCAAGGATGAGAAGGAACCAGTAGATACCCCATTCTTGAAATAGGTATCTATTTTTTTGTCTATTATTTTGCCTTCTACAGGGATAGTTATTTTTTGATAGTTTTTATTGTTTTAGCTTGTGGTGCTTGCTACTCTATCTTTTACCTTTTAACTATGTTTCCTATTCCCTATAAGATCAGGTATTTTAACCTATCAAATTAAAAAATATATAATTTTTTATATTGAATATATTATTACATAATTTTGTAGTAAAATTTAAGGATCCTAGTGGTCATATTGTTACATTGCACATAATTTTACCATATTAGTGCAACCTAAATAATCTTATGGGTATTAATGATTTTATTAATTCAATTTCCAATTTAGTGTAGATATTACCTAGATGAACACTCAACTATATATGAGTTTGTATCCATGATCTAAAGGCATAAGATTTATTTCACATAATAATATCATGATATGAGACATATACACCCCATCTTATGTACACACCATATTTATATCTAAAATGAGTGTAAACCAATTCAACAACTTCAAACTCAAATTAATAATGTTATCAAATAAATTATCAGAACCAAGTTATAAAATATTATATATGCAACATTAATTTCCCATTTTTGATATCCAAAGGGGCTTTCCTCTAGTCATAATGCCTTAAAAAAGTGAAAATGTTTTATTTGTGTGGATTATAAGGAACTTAACATTTCCACTTGTAAATATCACCGACGTCTACCATTTATTATTGATACACTAACATGATTTATGGAAATAATTATTTGTCATTATTTTATGAATTTAACTAGGAGAATCATATCATAATTACATTAGATGATCAAATAAAACCACTTTTATATTCCCTTGATTAATATACACACACCTTATTATTTCCTTTGGAATTGTGTTTCTCCAACTACCTTTCGAATGGTTATTTTAAGCATCATTTATTATAATTATCATGACTATGTATAACTATACATAGAAAATATTACTATCTATAGGGGTTCATATAATGAAACCATTAAGACCTTGTAAAATTTTTTTGAGAGTACCAAGATAACAAAATTTTGTTATTCCATGAGAAATGATACATAATTATGATAGAAGGAATTATGTTAGGACATCACATCTCACCAAAAGGAATAGAATTAGACTCCACATTGGTTTGAATATATTTATAATTATTTTATTTAATGTAAATTTTTGAAACATTTTTTTCTAAAGGATAAATGAAATTTAGTCATTAGTAGTGGTCTTTTATCTTGTATTTTAGGTTATCTCTTCCACACTAGACCTAATTCAGTCATGCTCCAATGTGTCAGAGAAGATGACGTCCTTGACATCCTCTTAAAATTTAATGATGAATTTTAGGGTGATATTTAGTAGTAAATAAGAATTACACTATGATTCTCATAATTTAATACTAGCAATCTAATCTAAACAAGGACATAAAAGAATGTACCAAATGTCAATGTATGGAGAAACCCCCATGATCATATAAGACACATTTTCATCCCAAAATTATTTTAAATAAATTTATTACATGGGGGATATATATTTTGTATCCCTATATATCATACTTATAATCAAAGGTAATACATTTTTATTTTTACATATTTCCTTGTTAAATGGGTGGAGGTAAAGGCACTCAAACATGCATAAGATGATATGAGTTATAAGTTTATTTATGAATATATTTTTTACACAATATGGAGTTACAATATAAATTTTCATAGATAAATGGACATAATTAAGATAAAAATTAATTTTATCCCTTACTCTTAAGTATGACATATGATATCAAAATAAAACTTCATATCCAATAGGCAAATGGCCACATAGAAGTCACAAACAAAGAGTTGGAGAACATATTGTGGGAAAATGTAGCCTTACACTTCAAATATTAGGTATCTTAACTTATAGAGGATTTTTGTGCCTATATAATAACATGGAATACCACCACATGGTTTACATCCTATGAATTCTTTTTTGTTAAGAAGGCTATTCTACACATAGATTTCAAATTTAGAACAATGAGTGTTACATTTGAACTTAGCCTAGATATTATGTAATTTAAAAAAAAATTATTCGCCTAAATAAAATTAAGTAGGAATGAGTTAATCACATAAAGGTTTTTCAATTGAAAATATTCATATGGCATGACAAGTTCCTCAAGAAATAAAGTTTTAACTTGGAAATTGGGCCCTAATTTTTTACTCAAATTACAAATAGCATAAAGGAAAGTTATGAATATGATGGATCAATCCATATTATGTTGATAAAATATTTGATAAAAAGGTATTAAAGTTGTGTACTATTGACTTAATAATGTTCTCCTTGATGTTCAATTTTTATCACCTCAAGTTGTATAATAAACCCTAAAAAAAGGAGGAGTTCATTCATACTTTATATCAAAGGTTGATATCAAGGATATTAAGGCTAAGATACAACATATGGAAAATAATTCATTATGTTTTCATATAAAGTGAGTTTAAAAATCCAAATAATGAAAACTTTTGGGACTTTTTTAAGTTTTGGTAAAAAACTAACATGTTGGCTAGCCAAATCCTGAATAAAGATAATCCTAAGTGTAAAATAATTTTTTTGACCACTTAACAATTAAAAAATAAAAACATAATTTTTTTGTTTTTATTTTTCATTCCTTTATTAGTTTTTTCAAATAATTTTCCCCTTGGATAAATATTTCTAGTTATTTGGTATCTTTCCTTACATATAGATACAAGTTCACCTATTAGTGTTATGCTAACTTAACATTTCTAAAAGTTATAAATTAAAAAATTTATAGTAATAAATTCATCACAACATGTATACTATAAGGGGTTTATATCTATGTTATTTAATTTATAAGTTTTATATATTTCACCCATTGATTATTTAGGTGTACATTCTTATTCTCACTTTTTTGTATTAGGTCATGAACTTCTTCAATATAGTATTTGAATATTACAAATATAGATCCAAAAACACTAAATGTGTATTGTTCATTTTTTTAGCCATTACTTCAAGTTTTAGGCTTATAGACACTATCACTAGTTTGATATATGGTATTTATTCCTGATCATGTGCAATCAATATTTTATCTTATTCACCTATTTGTACATCTATAAATATTATTTAATGGTCAATTCCATCAATAAATTTATACTCCAAAGTTGGTATGTTCACTTCCTATGATTTAGTTAAACATAACCAAACACATACACATAAGTTTATGGTGAGAATTGAAGTAGTTCTTGATCTTACATAAGATGATTTCACCATATAAATATCTTATTCAACTCTTAACTATACAACATTATTTCACATTTTAATTACCACTTTTAGTAATTGAGTGAATCCATGGTTCCATTCCATCAACATGATACCAACCTTCCCTTTAACATTAATAATATTAGTAAACCAATCATTATATTAGCTATTTAGGATATTAATTTTTATTAAATTTTCAATATGTATATATTATATTTATATTATATCTGTTATATTCATCACATATTAAAATATTTATATTTTACCTATGGAAATTGTCCAATCCAATTCAGATTCTATGACATAATAACCATGTACCTTCTCATCCCAATTTCTATCATTATGACATCACTAGTTGTATTTAAAACTAAATTTTACATTAATGATTGCCACATACCAAATGGATACATGTGTCAAAACCCATATCCCAAAATAAGACCCTATAGTCCACTTGATGACAAGATTCAACTTTTAGTTGGGGGAGTAAGGAAATCCATTTCATGTATTTATCTTGATTGCCCTGGTTTCAAATTATTAATTTGGGGGGGGGGGAGATAAAGGTAATTATGAAATATATTGTAAGGAAAAATTTCATGAAAATAATTAAATTTTAAGTAATGATAATGAAACATTCATTTAACCATAAAAAATTAACCTTATTATCCTATGTAAGTATTTGAATAGTTAACTAGCCTATTTTCCCACCCCTATAATAAAAATCGTACTCCACTTTCTAGAAACTATACTATCATTTTTAAATCATGATTAACATAATAAAATTATGTGAAAAAAATATTTTTATATGTTGTAATTACAAATGACAAAATCTCGAGAGGTTATGTGGCTAGATAAGAATGACAAGGTCAAATAGTATGGATGGAAATCTACTTATAGATTCCATATTTAAGAATGTAGGGTGGATGACACTAATTTAAAAAAATATAGGGGCTCGACTTGAAATTTTTAAACAATTTTTAATGAAATTTAAATGATTATGTAACACTTTTAAAAGGGTTATAGTTTTTATATAAAAGATACTAGTAGAGGTGATTGAATTACTAGAATATGGACAAATAAAAGAAATAAAATCCTTATGCAATAGTATTAAGAGATAGATTTTGAATTGTAAGAAAGAGGCTCATATTTGGTTCTCAAGGAACAAGATAATATCACTTCCTCTACCATGGGTTAAATTATAAACATTCATTACTATGTAAATCACTTGTGAGGGTATATATTATTTAATATATACTTCACATCTTAATATTTGATTCCACTAAATTGTATTCTAAATTTATTAAGAAGAATGTAAATTGAATATCAAAAATGGAAATATTAATATTAGTAATACCACTATATGATAAAATTAATATTTAATATTGTTTTAACTAATAATAACCTTAATGTCACATGGGAGGAATTTATTTATTTACTCCATCTTCCTTAACAAGATATACTTATTATAGATATTGAATATAGATAAAATATAACTATACCCTTACCCTTAAAATTGCATAAAATAAATATAAACCCTATCAAACATACAAAACTAAATTTTTAATGTGTTCAAATCAATTGAGGATAATGAAATCTAGGTCCAATAAAAAAACATACAAATGTAATCATTATTAGTATATCAGATGATGAGGATCATTTACAATAAGAGTTTGTCAGTGAAAAGGAGGAATAATTGGATCAAGAAGGAAGAGGGTTTTAATATTATATTAGTGATTATGGAATACACCCAAAAGTATAAATTGATTTATAAAATAATTCATAAGCCATGGAATAAGAATAAGAAGATGATCAAGACGAGTAGGATAGAATAGAAGAACTTGAGACTATTTCAAGATGATAAGATGAGTAAAGGGTAACATCAATATAATTTAATCCTATAAATGATATTAGTGAATTAAATTATGAGGAATGATCCTTTTAAAAACATGTTTATTCCCCTATTTTTATTAGAGATGACATTAAAACACATGCATAACTCATTCCTACATATAGAGAGTGTGAAACTCTCAAAACCAAAATTTGATAATTAGAGGCTAGGGGTAGTGACCTACACACTTTTTCAAGGATTATATAATGAAATATTATGTTTAAAATATATTTTAAGAAGAAATTAAAACCACCAATATATGTACAACCTCAGAACCATTAAAGGATGATCAAACACTTATACCAATTATAGATATAAAGAAATAATATTCACCCATTATGGATGGTCAGGCTCAAAATTCCAAAAATGAAATTCCATCACAATGCCTTGTTTTATGTATTCCCAATGTTATTATTTATTTTTAATTACATCCTATAGAGTATATCCCTAAATATATACATCAAATTATTTTTTTAAACATGTGGGATACATGGTATGTATTTTATGACAAAAGAATAAAAATGATCCACCAATTATTAGAGGTAATTAGGGTTATTCAGAGGTATTTTAGTGAAAAATATAAATATATTCATGAAAAACTACAAGGTACATTGGATATAAATAGTGAAGAAGTTGTAATATGTTCAGTGGAAGAGGTAATAGTAATACAAGTAGAAGATCATTCTCTTTTGGTCAATGAAAATAAGACTTTTCAAAATAGGGATAACAGAATTCTAGATAATATTAGAAATATACTAAAATCACCAATCAAATTTAAAGCAAAAGGCATTCTAGATGTACCCAATTATAAATGCACAAGAAGCTTAAAGGATACCATGGATTTGGGAAGAAACAAAAAGAAAGGGAGACTTGAAAATAAAAAAATCTAGGGAATGCAATGCTGAGAAGGAATTGGCATAAGGGACTCAATGGTAACTATCCTTTACTAGCAACAAAAACTCTAAAATAGGTAAAAGATAAATCACACTCTTGGAACATAAAAGGAGTTAATGGTAGTAGCAAACATAAATTTTAAGGGGTCTTAGAATAGATAGTAAGCTATTTATTTTAGCAATCCAAGAAACCAAAATGGGTAGTTCAGGTTTTAGTAGGATCAAAAATTTGATTCAAAAGGAAGGTGAGTTCCATATAACTTATTCCATTAGAGCCTCAAGAGGTTTGGTCACACTTTGGGATAGTAGGACTATCTAAGATGAGGTAATTTTTGATATCACTGATCATCATGTAATTATTTTTACCTCATTTATCAATAATAATACTTGGATATTTTTAAATATTTATGCCCCTAATATTTAGTGTGGTAGAAGAAGGCTTTGGAATAACATTTCTTAGTTTATAAATACTTTTTAGGATATGGGTTGGATCATAATGGGTGAATTTAATATGCCCTTATTTCTTAGTGAAAAACAAGGGGGATATATAGATTTCTTATGAGTATGGAATAATTAGTAGACTTCATTGCTAATAATATCCTTATGGATATGGATTTGAGGATCACTGCTTTTAATTGGACCAATAGAAGAATAGATCCTAACTTCATTCAATGAAAACTTGATAGATATTTAGTCTGTTTAAATTGGTTTACTAGGAAAGATCTTTTCCTCTCTACTATACCAAGAACTGGTTTAAATCACAATCCAATTATTTTGAGTTTTGCTAACATATATAAAAAGAACCTGACTTCATTTTGTTTTAAAAAGATGTGGATTCAACATCTAGGTCTTTATGATAAAATCAAAGAGTGGTGGGAATTTAATGGAAGAGGGACATAGATATACTCCTTATATCAAAAACTAAAAAAATGTGAAGATCAATATTAAAGTGTGGAACAAATCGGTTTTTGGCAAAATTTTTATCAAGAAATAAGAATTAAAAGACAAAATTAGTAAGCTTCAAAATAAATTCGAGAAGATTGGTATGAATGCAGAAGACTATCTAGAGGAAAATGATCTTCTTTTTTAGTATCACAATATGAATGCATTTGAGGAGAATTTTTGGTGGCAAAAATATAGATATTTATAGCTCAAGGAAGGTGATCACAACACAAATTTATTCTATCTTACAACCCTCAAGCATAAGATATTTAGTAGAATATTTGAAATGATAAAAGAAAATGGTAGCCTCATTTTAGAGAAAGAGGTTATCAATAATGAAGCCATTAAGTTTTATAAAAATCTTCTCAGTGATAATGTTGAGAAAAATGTTCAACCCTTTTATCAAGAGGAGCACTTCATCTTGGACTCTATCCCAAACATCTTGATAATTCCTCCTAAGCTTCTCTCCTTGTACAGTCTAATTGTTATGAAGGAGATCAAAGGTATTATCTTCTCTATGAATGGAGACAAAGCTCTAGGACCGGATGGATTTATAGCTTATTTTTTTAAAATTTATTGGGATATTTACAAAAATGATCTTTTAAGGGTTGTCAATGAATTTATTGATAAAGGAACTCTTCTCAAGGAGTTAAAAAATACTTTCTTAGTGTTGGTCCCTAAGAAAAATGGTGCTCAAAACTTTAAAGATTTTAGGCCTATAAATCTTACTAATAAAAGTGTATAAAATTATCACCAAGACTTTATCTTCCATAATTCAACCTTTGGTCAATAAGCTCATTTATATCCAATAAGGAGGCTATGTTAGTGAAATAAAAATTCAAGATTGGATTGTGGTTATTTAGGAAGTGGTCCTTTCCATAGACTAAAGTGGTAAAGCTAGAATGATTCTAAAATTGGACATGAATAAAGCATTTGATAGGTTCTCTTGTATATTTTTGAATAAAGTCCTTGCCTACTTTGGTTTTGATGAAAAGTTCAAAAGTATTGTCCAAGAATGTATATACACTCCAATGTTCTCTATTCTTATGAATGGTTCACCAATGCATTTCTTCTTTGGTAACTATGGCATTAGATAAGGTGATCCTCTTTCACCCTTTCTCTTCATTCTTATGATTTAAGGTATTAGTAGAGTGATTTCTAATGTTTTTAGAGAGGGCATTTTTAAAGGTTTAAAACTTTCCACTCATGGTAAAACTCTGTCTCATCAATAATTTTTTTATCATACTATTTTTATGCTCTATGCCTCATTGGTGGAAGCTAGGAGTTTGAAGAGATTACTTACTCTTTATGAACAAGTTTTAGGTTATCTTACCAATTTTGGAAAAACTTTTTACTTTTCCAAAACTTCACTATGACATCAACACGAAATTTCTAAGAATTTTGAATGCTAAATAGGAACTTTTCCAACTACTTACCTTGGCATACCACTCTTCTATAGCAAATTACCTTTAGAGGTTTGGAATCTACTCTTAGAAAGGTTTCAAAGGAATCTCTTAAGGTGGAAAGGAGCCTTCTATCTCAAGGTACCAAGTGCCTTCTTATTCAAAGCATTCTTCAAAATCTACTTTATCTCATGTCCTTGTTTAATATTCCTTTTAGTACTATTATCAATATTTAGAAGGTTCAAAAGCATTTCTTGTGGTCAGGGGATGATGAGCATAATAGATATAATCCTATAGCTTGGGAAAAAAATTCAACATAAATCTTTGGGTGGTTTAGGTATAAATAACTTAAGATTAATGAATTAAGCTCTTAATGTAAAGATGTGTTGACATCTTCTTAAGGAAAATATGTTGTGGATAGATGTTATTAAAAACAAATATCTTAATCATATGGATATTTATAATTTTCTCTCCACTAATAATCTACGTAGTGGCTCTTCTTTTTGGAATAATCGTATTCATTGCATATCTCTAATCTATAATGGAAGCCAATGGAAGATTGGTAATGGTAATCTTATATCTTTTTGTAAGGATAAATGTTTATTTTTATCTCCTTTCTCTCTCATTTCCTTATGGTTAGCCTTTATGAAATCCTATTTCTTCTATCTTTGGGGAATTGGTGAGAGACTACATCAATGTGGACAACTCAAGGAAATCTTGGAAGCTTTTAAACCTGTGAGGGAGGAATCAAGAGTTACATATCCATCTTTAAACCCTTCAAAACAATTTATAGCATGTTTTCATCCCTTCTAGTGATAATCCAGATGAAATAATGTAGAAAATCACTAATAATGGGGATTATAGTGTTAAAATAGGTTACTTCTTAACAATCAAGTTATGCCTGATACTCTTTAGAAGGAAGTTTGAAATAAGGGTCTTCTTCCCAAAATCAATATTTTTACTTAAATTTCAGTTCAAAATAAAGCTCTCATGGTAAAAAATTTAATCAAAATAAGTCATGATTATCAATAGATGTATTTTATGTAAGAATCATGAGGAAATGACTAACCATCTTTTTATTCATTGTCCTTTTATAACTACTCTTTGGAGCAATGTTCTTGCAAATTTTAATCTTTAGTGGGTCACACTCGACAATATTTTGGATTCTTTAAAGTGATGAAAATATCCTTTCAAGAACAAAAGATGAAAATTATTTGGAATTTTTCCTTTCCCCATACTATATGGACCATTTTGCATGAGAGGAATAACAAATTTTTTAAAGAAATTTACAATGATACTAACCAGTCTAGTATCAATCTTTTCTCTAGGATTAGATAAAATATTTAAATTTATCACATCAAAGAATACCAATATCCTTATAATATTAAAGAGGATATTTTTATTAGATGAAACATTTCTTTAGTTTTATAATCTTATAATATGAATAAGATTAACTATAGAAAAATTGTGAAATGGAAAAGTTCTCCTTTAGGTTGGATAAAACTTAACTTTGATGGAGATTCAAAAGGTAATCCAAGAATTGATAGAGGGGGAGGAGTCTTCAAATATAGTAAATGTGGTTTTATTGATGCATATTCTAGTAACATAAGAATCTAGTCAAATCATTGTGTTGAAGCTCTTGTTGCTCTTTGGGGTCTACACTCTACTAAGGATTTCGCTATTGACAAGCTCCAAATTGAAGGAGTTTCTTTAAACATCATCAATTGTCTCAATAACTCCACTCCTAGTTGGACCATTAAACATTTTACTAATGAAGGCCTTAGGATATTTAATTCTATCACTGAGACTAAATTTTCACACATCTACAGAGAGGGTAACTAACTAGATGACCTCTTAGCTAATGTTGTTTAAAGTAACCAACTATTTAGATGGACTGATTCACAAATCATGCCTGAGCACTTCAATATCCAACTTCATAATAAGATAAACATGTGTTAATTCTTATCATAAGGATACTTGTTTGAGTTATGATTTATATCACATTGGGACATGGAGTTTAGTCTTTGTAAATATAATTAGTATGTCTCTCTTTGATTGGAAAGATCATTTTAGACTTATTTTCACTTCTATCTCATGCATCCTTAGTTTTCTAAATCAAGAGAATCTCTTGGTTATGATTATATTTTATAGTAGAATGGGTGAAGAGTATATCATAATAGAGGCTACCTTTAATAAGGCTTAGAAGACTAATAAAGTGTTATGGGAGCATCTACAGTTTGGTGTCTTTGTAAATTTTGTCCATAGGGTTAAAGGGCATGACTCTCACATTTCCAAAAAACTTTTCCTAGAATTAGAAAGATCAAAGAGTCAATATCATAGGTAAGAATGTTTCCATCACTAAATTCGAATCTCCTTCATCTTAAGGCTCACTACTAAAGGTTATAAGTTTCAAGGTAACATATTCAACAAAAAACATGAACTAGACACATTCATAGTTAGGGATAAACAACTGACTCCATACCATGGAAATTTCCTTAGATCCTCTATGCCTAATCCATTTTATGATCTTACCAAGATCATTATGTAGTTCCTAACTCTATATGGATGACACCATGTAATCAAAATCTTTCACTTGGTCTTTTTGGACCACTTTAGGCACCATATTCTAGTGAGTCTATAATTATTTATTCTAACTTCTCTTGAAACTTCTATTCAAAAATTTAATTAGGTAGGTTACCCATTCCATCTCACCAATCCATTATATTACTACTACATCTACACTTCTTAAACTCAACCCTGAGAATCAATCCTTCCTTAACCTATCCACCTGAAAAACCCTTTCCTTCTTCCTCTAAGCATAAAAGGGTTAGGGGCATTTTTGAAGTTCTAAACAATGACCCTAACAAAAGGGTTATTCATAATCACTCAAAATAGGGGAACAATATTGATTGTGATAAGGCTAATGCAGTCTAAGTCCTTATTTCCTTAACTACCCCTTCAGATCAAGCCAACCATAATTTTTTCCATAAGGAACTAGACAATCTCAAAATCTTTATCAATGATGTGAGAAAGGAGATTAATATTCTCAATAATAATTATAAAAATAAGATGAAGAATATGGATTAAAATGAGGATGATATTAAAAATTCTTAGATTTAGATTCATAATTTGAGGGAGAAAGGTAAATCCTGTATAATAAGTTCACTGATTTAGATAATATCACTATTAGTATGGTTGAGATCATTAGTAACCAAGATACTATTATGAATGATATTACTACTATTTTAGATAAAGGAGGTAGAGGCTACATTAATTTACATATTGGGAAAGTCACTGATAATACCATGACTAACAAGATCTATAACATTAATAACAACATTTAAGAGATAAATGACACCCTCAATAGGCTTCAAAACTACTAAAGTGTTATATTTTTTTGAGCTACTTTTGCTATATTGCTATTACTTTTGGGTTTCTTTTGTAGTAGCTCTATTGGTTTTGTTGTTTAATTTATCTTAGACTAGTTTTATATGCTTATATAGGTTTTGACCATCTTGTGATCTGCCAGAAAACCAACCTTTACTCTTATCTAAAAAATATGTGGATATTTCTATAATGAAATAAAATATAAAAGGATTTTCTATTTATCCATATAAATTTTTCACTATAGACAAAACTACAAATGTCTAAGCCTTATAATTTCTTCCCACAATTTCAACTTAGAAATTATCCTCAAGGACACCTAAAGTGATAAAAACTAATTGAGAATTCTGTGTAGCATATTTTTCTAATTCAGTAGGGGTTGAGGAACATAGTTTGTGAATAATACTAACATTATTATGTTTTTATTTATGACCTCAAGTGGAATCCAAGCATAATGGTGGATGATGTTGTGATCAAATATTTCTCATTATACTTAATAGATGAGGTAAGGAGGAAGTAGGAAATGGTTTACTAATATGAGAAGGATAAGACTACTCCATTTATAACTAGGTCATAGTTTTAAAGACATGAGAAATCACTAATGAAATGAAAATATGATTAGATATGAAATAATAATGCAAACCATAAAGGAACATAAAAAAATTATCTAGTATGTCACCCTATCATATTCAATATGAATGGATTATTTCAATGATTTTAGGGTAAGGTAAGAATATATTTCTTAGCATATGAAAATAATTAACCATACTCAATGCAAAATAATTGGGTAACAAGTAGGAGATATTCCCTATATGCTAAGAATATAATAATGTGTCATATCAAGTGGACTGGTTTGAGATTAAATATGCCCTAATTTTACTTTCATATCCCTATTTGGACATGGTTAATTTATATAAATATGAGACATGAATATTTAAGGTGGAAAACGGATATCATAGTTATGAGGTACCTTAACAAATTTGAAAATAAATGGACTTATATATTTGACTTTAGGATTCTTTTTGAATTATTATTGTCTCATTATGTTGAGCCAAAATGATTTTATTTACATATGGATGTGTAAAACCTTAAGTTTATGGGTATGACAAGGCCTAAAAATAGACCCAATACTATCACTTAATATTTACAAAAAAATATGTTTATCATGTTTTCTTCACTCTTTGGACTCATAATATGTTGATATATGCATATAAAATATAAATAATATGTCTACATGTTATTTTGTTTTATATATGTTACACTATATTAGCTAATATGATTAATTAGATTGAAATTATTTTTTTGATATTTATAATGGTGAAGATAGTGATGAGTTATATTATTCATGTGTTTTTCACTTATATCTACCATGGAGAGACCACCTATAACCACATAATTGATAACCATTATTTCATTATAAAATATCTCATCACCCATATAAAATGAGTATATTATGCTTTTTAAATAATTTTAGTTGATTTTTCACTCATTTAAAAGTGATTAATTCAAAAAATACATAAACCATACTTATTACCACCTCAAATAGACTTAAAGCTTATGAAGGATGGTTTTCTAGGTTTGAGGTCATTATAGCTTCTTTTAAATGTGTCCTCATTATAATTTTAATAATATTTGTTTGTCTTCATTTTGTATATGGGAATATTATTCTTGTTTTATTAGTCATATTTTTTTTATTTTCTATTGTTGCATCTCTATATGATCTTATTCTTGTAAACTCTAGGATATTATATCATATATTAATAACCATGACATATCTTTATAAAGAGAAAGTTTTAGGATATAGAATAACCTATATATAAATCATAATAAATTATAATAAGATACATTTTGTAATTAGATTGATTTAAATGATTTTTAGGAATTCATTTGTTGCTACAATTTGAATATTGGTAATAATAGATGAATTGTGTTAAAATTGTCTTAAAGGGAAGGGATTCAATCTCTATTATAACTTAGGTATGATAAAATCATAATTATTTGGTGGTAAATATTCCTATCACTAAGTTAGTATTTTATGTTATGTGATTATTTCATTTATATTTTATTACTACAAATAACTAGTGTGATTCTATTTATGCAAACAATCATCTAAAAATTATGTTTGGGAAGATTTGAAATCTTAGGTGATATTTACATTTATATAATTTTAATTGTATAAAGAGTGTTAATTTGGGTTAATCTATCTAATTTAATTCAAAATAATGCACATTTGATTGTTTAGTTGATTTGAGTTGTTATATTCTATATAAAAACTAGGCTAGTCATATTTATTGTTTATAGTGTTTCAGGTGTTGCATATATAATACATACACATTACAAAGTATAAATATTTGGTATTGATAATTAAATTTAGAAACATAAATAATATTCCCCACATTTTCAACTAGTGTAGTCCTATATATTACAAGAGCATAATTATGGCCTTATGAATTATGGTGCATACTATAGTATATTTAAATTTACCTCTAGTATTATTAATAAATAAATTGTTGAAGGATGTGCATATATATATATATACATAAAGTGATGCCCAAAAAATACAATGAAAATTAGTATTTTTCATTTATTTGATACATTTATAAACTAAACACTATAAAACAACTTCAATGGTCATATGAGGCCTTAAAATGCATTAAGTATGTTTTTTTTAAATCATAATACAACATAAAATCATTATAGGATATAAAAATCCCCATTTTAAAATAAAATGAAATCTACCCTATTTATAAATTAGTCACTTGACAAAGAAATTATTTTAAAACATTACATGATGTAGATTAAATCCCATGATAAAAAATGTGTTTCATGTGCATCTTGTATCAAAAAATCAAAAAAATAAATGAAATCAAAGATGCAAGATTAAAGGAGAGAAGAAATTTGAATTTTATTTGTCAAGTATTTATCTCTAGAATATGGGAAAATGATTTCATATTTTTTAACTCTAAATTTTAGATATTTGTCAATATCTAAGGTGAAGA